>UFQX01000023.1:421276-433229 GCA_900497675.1 Arapaima gigas | reverse complement strand
GGGGGGGGGGGGGGGGGATTTACAACATTAGTTCATGTATAAATGGAAAACCAACTTAAAAAAAAAAAAACAACACTTCTACTTACAACTACACTTGTGTATATTGAATCTGCAAGTTCAAAGTGACATGCCATTAAAAATGCAAAAGTGCAATCCAGTATTTCAATGTTATAAATGTGTTACTAATCTGTATGTGTTCAAGTACAATGCCTAGAGGGTTCTATGACTGTACCAGAGCATTACATGTGCAATACCGCTCAGTCAACTTGAAAATACAGCAACATCTCACCAGAATATCTTCACTCTGTACAAAACTTATGGCCATTTCAGTTGTTCGGCATCGTATGTCCATTAATTCTGGATAGATACTGGAGACCCCTTGAGTCAAAAACAGAATAGGATATTTGTTCTGCTTCTGGCGTACCCTATGAATGAAGCATATGATCATATTATTCACTCAGCTCAATGACTCATCAAAACATAAGTCAGTTTGTAAATATACAAAAAATTTATGTTCCTACATGGACTAGGAAAATTTAATTCTGTATCTTAATTGATCTCAAACCTAAACACACTGAATAATCCTATGTAAAACAGGATTTAATACAAATACTGATTTTTGAAAATATATTCAACTTAATACATGACACTACCACTAATAAATGAATAAAAATTGATGTCACTAAAATTTCACATTAATTTCTATTATAATTCAATTCAAATGGACAGTAAATAATGTGAAAGAGATCATTCAGTTCATCAGTACAATGGCCTTTTAGTCGATATGCACTTACATGGTGCATATATCAGCATCAAAACAAGAGAAGAGTATTCTTCGTTTCCCAGCATTCTGGTGCACGCATGTCAAAATGATGTCAAGAAATAGATTCATATCAAAGTATGATGATAGGTTTCTTTCCCAGGAACCATCCTTTAAATATAAAACAAATGGATCATTGAAATCAATGAAACTGGATCAATATTAGCAAAGAAGAAAGATGTAAAACAGTACTTCACCTACCCTAAGCTGAGAAATCCACTTTAGTTCAATGTTGAACCCCACATGTTCAGGAACTGCTTGGAAAATCTTTATTAGAAAAAGATATGTTCATATGATGAAAAACTACTTGGTCCATATAATGTGAGGTTTTTGCCTCCTGCTTGCATCTGACAAACACAAGCTCTACTGAGCCATACCTGAGAAAGTGAGGGGAACGGCTGGTGTTCAGCAATATACTCTTCTTCATCAAGAGAATCTGGGGGTGGAATTAACATTCAGTTTTACAGCAAAAATAAAAATTGACCCTAAACATAAAGTATTGACAATGTTCTAAACAGGCTAACTGGAGTTATAATAAACTACAGAAATAAATCAATTCTCAATCATTTTATTATGAATGTCATCTAATAACTGTTGTTCTGCAGACAGATTAAATTAAATATTTTTGTGCTACATTCATTATAGTTAAAAACATTAAAAGATCCTGTGAAGGATGGCTAGATGGGTATTGAAAGGGTGGAAGACATGCAAAAAAATACCTTTGAGGTCATCAACTGTCATGGCATTCACATGGACTAGCTGTAGGAACACGCATTCTCATTTTATGCTCTTTTTCCAACACATTTGTTAAAAGATATGTTTTAATGTATTAAAAATTTGCTAGAGTAGCACTACCTTCAAAAGTTGGAGCTGATCAAATGTAAGATCCTTAACAGGAACTTCAAACAATTCAAGAGAAAGTTCCTTATTTTTCTGCAAAGTAAAAAGATGTACCCATTATAGCCAAGTAATAAAAATGAAGTTTAAACGAAGTTATGCAGATTAATTTTCATAACTAACAAGTTAAGCAAATTTAGGTAATTTTCTCTGTTATACTTTACCTTCTTCATTGAGATGCAGCAAGTGAGATCATGGTACACAACTGGCACATAATCTTTTGACAGATGGACATCAAACTCAACGTATGCAGCACCCTACAAGAAGAAATGTTATTCATAACTAGGGTTATCAATTTTTACATGTATACTTGTATTATAATCAGAACCCCTGCAAAGATTATGAGTTCAGTTGCACATTTGGATCAAATTTTTGCACCCATAAAAGTAGTTAGTTGACTTGTGGAGAAGGAAAAAAAGTAAACATGGAATAATGTGAACCAAAGTCTAATCTGCTGAATCTGGATTTCAATCTTACAACTTTGAAAGAGATTAAATGAAAATGCAAGTTTACCCCATTGCTAACCATTTCTTTGTTATAAACAACCCTCCATTGATCTTTTTTGAAATATGCAGGCAACTTCTCAAATCTGAAAAATCATATAGCTCGAGGGTAACAAACTATGGTTTAGCCATACATCTGTGGTGTTAACAACAATATCTAAAGCATGTGACAGTGAGGGCACATCACTACTGATGTATCTGTGCTTAATAGCAAATAATTTTAGTGCAGGTTTCTGTTGAGGTGTAATGCCTTAATTACCCATCACATGTCATGCTCACTTACACAAGAGAAAACTGGGTAAAAAAAAAAATTATATTGCTAGCAAAATGTTTTTATGTAGCATTCCTTTTCATAGCTAAAACATAAATTTAAAATAAATGAAAAGCGAGACAATTAGATGAGTACAGCAATCCCTCAGTGTCCGAACTCTCATTATCCAAATTTTCAGTACAATGGCTCTTGAAAATGTTTAAAATATAATACAGTATGTATTGTAATAAACAGTATTGTGTAATGTTATAGATTTATCTGAAAGGAAGTTCAAAAGAGGTGCATATCAGTGTTGGCATCTTTACATCCCACTAGTTTTGCTTCGTCTGATCATATTTGTGCTGCGTCAAGGCCTTTACTGTGATTTAAGCTGAGTAATTCAGCTGGATGCCCGCTGGTCCTCAGAAAGCAACCAAAAAGCCATCCCATGCTGGACAAGACAACTTTAAAAGAAGTTTTAGAGCATGCAAATGCAATATTATCACTAATTATGGAAGGTGATAGTGATATGAACCATCTCTGCTTTCAACAACACAGTTGAAGATACTTTTGCAGGATATAAACAGTTACATAAGAAAATTGTGTGAAGGCAAGCAAAGTTTCATACTGAGTTTTTTTGGTTTTTTTTTGGCCCACATCTGCCCCTCCTCCATGCCTCCATTGGAGAATACTAATGCAGCTCCCTCCCTCTGTCCACACAGCAAACCTCTCAAGCCTCTCTTTTTCACTTTATTCCATGATTAGCCAGTAAAAGTTAACCTTGTTTAAATTATCTGGTTTTTGACTCATTTTTTTAACCTATAAATGCCAGTGTTGACACAAACATGTAAAATGTCCTTTACTGTACATACTGCAACGTGTTATGAACATGCAAATTGAGTAAGTATGTTATAATTGGGTAACTGGTATTTTGAGTGTTTAAAATTATCTATTTTTTAATTAATAAATGTCTAAAAAAGGGAAAACAGACACTTGTTATATGATGCGTTTTTAGGGATGAGTCAGATTCAGGCACAGAGGGATTACTGTATTCTGAAGAGACTCACATGGTTTGCAGCACTTTTAAAAGATGCAATGGTATTCTCCCTGATTTTGGTGTGTCTAGGAAACAAACACAAACAGCCTTTAACTCATTATTCAATATACAATGACTTAACTCATACAAAACATCACTTTCATGTATGCAATGACATCAATTATACTTCAACAGCTTTAAAAGTTTGTGAAATATCAAGAACACCAAACAATATTCAGAAAAAAAACCGCAGAAGGCAATCCCCTGTACCTTTATGCATTGTTGAGATATATTTGAGATGTAACAAACCAGCTGAACTTTTCTAAAACTAGTCTTCAGTAGGAAGTCAAATGGTGAATTATACAAAGTGAACAAGCTCACTTCGCCGTATGCGAGCTGCCAGCCCCTCTGTGGCCCACATCCAAGGCACTTCTTTTCTTCCAGTACTTTGTAAATGAAGAGTGCATGTCACACATGAAACCTTTGACTGGCCTTATGACAAGGTAGTCCACTGAAACACATAAAGCAAAGGACTGAAACTCCAACCACAAATGCCATTATACTCAAAAACTGCCTCCTTATCTGACCATCTTGAATACTATATCATTCATAGATTTAAGAGAAAGTAAAGCATCTGAGTTTGCTGTGTTGCTGATGCCAATTATCATTTAACTCTTCAAGGGAACTGTTTCAAATGTCTACTTTGAAACAGGCCCATTTATTTTCTGGCTGATATGACATTTGTGTTGGCTACAATTTTAAACTAAAAATTACCTCTGACTTTTCCAATGGTTTGTCTTGAGTTTCTGCTCATTATGGGAAGTGTTACAACACCATTGTTTTTGCCAATTTCCAGAAAGGAGGAGGACAGAAGGCAGGCAGTGCCGACATGGCCAGGGTGAATATCTCCTTGAACAACAGTCTCACTGAGATCTTCCTGCAGCAGATAAAAACTGTCCACTTAACCTTCTGCACATTCCACTTTTTACACATAAAATGTAACATTACCCAGTTTCTAAATGCAGAGACAAAACTATGTAACTTCCTCCTTTCCCTTTTTCCTCTGAAGAAATATGCGCCTTTCACTGTTAATTGTGACCAAATGCAGCAAAGGCAAGACATGCAACATCATCATAAAATAGCTTCCTCGTGACCTGACTTCCCATTTACCAACCAAAGTGGTTCATCTGACAAATCAACTTGCACTCAACAATCGATTCATTATTATTTAGTAACAATACAAAGCAAAGGGGGGCTGGCACTGGTGGATCAAAATTCCCAGTGAGAAGTTACATACAGATGAAACACTGACATTAAGAACAAAATTTCTCTAGAATAACAGTACATACAAATAAGATTAATTTTCTTAATATAAACAAAACCTGAAAACAGGCTTACAGGTCTGTTCTTCAGGATAACAAAGAGAGGCTAACCTCAAAGAACTCAAAGGTGAGCTCTAAGTTGTCTGGATCCATGGTGTGGATGCTGTACTCGGTCCACTGGCTGGGTTCCAGAGCATAACCACACTCAGGCTGGGAATGGCGAGATGTGTAACCATTTGCACTGATCATGCTGATCTCCAATGTAGTTGTCATTTTGTTCCAAGAGGTTTGACTTTGCTCATTATCATCATCATCATCTTCTTCCTCAATGCCTTCCAGCATGAGCTTCAGTCTAAACAAAGGGCAATTCTATTGGTTAAATGAAAAATAATATAATACTGACGTGAAGCAAATCAACGAACAGTTCTTTACTATTTATTAAATTTCCCACACCTGAATCTTGACTTCTTGAATTTTTTTTTGGTGATTGACACAGGGGACTTCTGAGAGGAATGAAGACGGAGGCGAATTTCTGTCTGACAGGTCAGCCATCCTGAATCCACACATTCTATGCCATCTGCAAAAAATGCATTCAATTTTTTCAAGCACATCAAAAAAAAAAAAAAAAAAAAAACATCCTTGCATGCATTTTGCAACATCACCTTGAAATAACATTCTGATAACTACTCTAATATATACCTTTTTTCTTTGTTGTATAATTCAAGATCCCCCTGCCTCATCTTATTTGAGACACACAATGGCACAGAAGAGTTGAAATATTGTGGTAATCCAGTCCTTTTCCACAGCCCTCTGACCCAATTCCTCAATCTTGGTCAAAGTAACACCAGTATCAGAAAGCTAAAAGAATGTTACCCACTGCCTAGCACCCTCCATCCTTGGCTTCCAGCAAATTCCCCAAATACAGTCTAATTCCAAACTGTTTTCACAGAAGATCATTCTTTCTCTCAAAAGTAGTACATGTGCTAAGCAAGCTACTTTTGATACATTTGCAACATTACACAATTTGCTGTGCAATAAAAATTAAAATCACTTACTAAGAATGCCAAAGTGGCCATCATCAACAACAAGGTCAGACTCTGTAACACAAGACCAGCATTACGACAAAGCAGCAAACACATTAGTGAAGTGTAAAGGCCCTTTGTACAGTACAGAGCATTTAAGTTTCTTTTTCAGTTTATTTCCAAACATTTTAGCACCATGTTTATACATGATTACAGCAGGACATCACAACACATGCAGCTGGATACTTTAGATTTCACTTGGTAGATATTAGTTAATTGCTTAAAACTGAGCATACAAGTTTTATTTTATTTGCAATATGAACACCACAAACTTAAGAAAAGTGTAAATGCTCTGTATTTGGACATCTTTGTTAAGTTACTGTGATTCAATTAAACCTTATTATGTTTAATAACAGCATTAAAGGTGTGTTTACATACTCAAATACATTTGACAAATACTACTTGTCAAAATTATTGCTTAAACACTGCATATTGTACAATCTTACCTTGGTAAAACAAAGGGGTATTCTATATTAACTAGGAGACTGAAAATGTATGTTTATGCAAACAAATCTTTAAAATTTCCATGTACAATTAAATTATTAATAAAGTTCTCCTACCCATTGGTAGTAAATAACAGTGTATAACCAAACATTCAAATTCATTTTGTTTTTGTATCTAAAAAGCAAAAGAAACTCACTATGCAAAAAAAAAAAAAATTCAAAGAATAGTTTGATTTCTCATGATTATTTGCAAAGCCTGACCACAACCCTTCAGCTAACCTTCAGGATTTAATTAAACCATTAATTAAACCATTTAATTAAACCAAATCAAACCCAAGTAAGGTGTGCCTATTTTTTTAAAAAGTCTATTCAAATAACATCAAGGAATTCAAATGTGGAACAAATACTAAAACCTGTTGTATAGTTTTTCCACTGTTGTAAAGATAATTATATCTTTGTTTTTATATACATGCCAGACATAAACAACAATGCACAATGACAGTGAATCTTTTCATTATGCATTTCTAAATTAAACATGAAGTGACTTTCCAAAGCAATAAATCTAAACTCTTAATTCACATGTGTCATGTCCATATGTACAAGAACACATTAACAAGTTATAGTGCCTATAAAGGCAAATTCACTGGGTGAATTTTGGGAAACCAGAGTGTTGGCTGATGTAAATCTTTCTTGCACCCCCCTGCAATTTTCTAGTTATTCATGATGGGTTCCCCAATTTTTATATCTGCCTTCTAAGCTCAATATCCACACCAGCTCTGGAGGCATGAACACAAACTTCCTCCAATTTGAAAGTCCCAGTCCATCTGGTTCTTTTTACACTACCACTGACATCTTAGATCTTGCCTGTTTCAATTCAAATATACAATAATGAAATTATTTCAACTATGTTACAGGGTAAGATACTTTTCACCCAGCGTTGCCATGGTTAGCTATTAATTGACAGATGTGATCCTACCCCATATTGTTGCTTTCTATGAAACACAAGTGATTCACATTAAAAGAAAGCATTGGATTTATAGTGCATGACACTTTAGCACACTGCACAATTTTGGGATTAATACCTGAGGAGTTCAATGCTCGTGGATGTTGATGGGTCTCCCACTTATTGACTATGACTTGACTTGGATCACCTGCATTCTGCAATTCCAATGTTTAATATATTATTAAGATTAGCATAAAAAGTAAAAGAAAATGCTGGTGTGTCAGCTATGGTTGTAAACCAAAAGTTTAGTCTGGAACAAACAATTTGAGCTGGAATGTACACCAATCTCCCAGCCAGCCTGCCACGATTTGCTGAAATCTGCAAAGTGGATTAATTAGTCAAGGAAATGAACTTTTCCATTATTTTTCAACAAAACTGACAATACTGAGGCAAAATATTTGACCAAGGCATGTTTCAATTGACTTACAGAAGATACCCAAGCTTGAGATCTTTGATCATTTTCATATAATTGATTCCAAAATATAAAAATAACTTCTACTTCTCAAATCAAAAGGTTGATAAATAATGCCACTACAAAGAGTTGATGTCAATGCAGGAACTGGACTGGACTTCTTGACAAAATAACACTTCTGTATTCCTTTCATTCCTAACCATACACAGAAAATATATTTCTGCAATAAGGTACCTTAGCATAAGATTCACATATTAAAATTCTTATACTTTTACACATTGCTGCAATGTACAAAATCAAAAAAGCAACAGCTCTCTGAAATCATACGACATGTCATTGTAGTTTTCAAACCGGAAAGCACAGTCACACTCCGAAGTTTTCCTTTAAACCAACAGCAGCCTATTATCCTTTTGCAAAACAAGAAGCAGGGTGTGTTCTTTTGTAAGTCCAGCAAGTAATCTGGTGAGAGGTCACATGTTCTGATATTAGCCTTTACCCACAGTATTACACAAAGTCCACTGAGCACCTCAGAGTTCAGCTCAAGAACACTGTGATACCAACATCCAGCAGTTTATCTTAAAGCTGATAAAACTGGGAATGCTCCGTTCAGACAACACAGATGCAGTTAAAGTGGTTTCATATACACCTCTAGAAAGATCAGAAAACTAAGGCCATGGTATAGTAGTAATGGCTCAAATAAAGAAAGTCAAATCTGTAATTTGTATTTTACAAATACTACATTAGTGTTTGGAAAATACAAATAAAGTAAACGGTAATATAAAGTAAACTTTAACATGTAGGGGAAAAACAGTTCAATACCAGGCCCTTATAGACCAACTAGACAATTTTGGCCTGTGAACAATCTGGATATTTCTTCAGTTATTTTATGCAGAAAAGCTAATATACATACATGCAACCTATGATCCTTATGGATTTTTAAGTGGAATATTAAAATTGAGAATAGCTAGTCATTAAAGCAATGATTATCTCCTATCAAGGTCAGAAAGTTCACCATTAAAACAAATTTAACAGGAACATCATTATGTTTAATTGCAGGACTTTAGATATTTTAACAGGTGAAAATGTCAGCAATTTTGTCAAATAATAATGAAAAAAACCAATTATTCTCACCTTTGGTTCAAGAAAGAAGCCTTTGAAATAGCGATAGTTTAATACAACCCCTCTGGGAATGCTCACAGTTCGCTTCCACAATGTTCTTTTGTGGTGGGGGCAGCACAAAAAAAATATTAATTAGGACATATAACAGCAAAAAGAAAAATTTAATCACATTTTAATGTGGTAGTATGGCTGAATTTACCCATCGTCCTCAACATGAAGAGTCAGAGCTTTCTGAGAACACCAGTTCCCAACAGCCTCACAGCTCCCAACCACAGCAATGGATTCACCTGCAGACACAAAACATTTTTGTTTAGTGACTTAATTCAAATCTTATGCTCACTGTTTATACCTTCAAGAATAATTTGCCAAATGTTGTGATATTATTCCAAAGCCTCTTCTATGGAAATAAGTTATGTTTTACTTTTGGCAAGGTGAATTAGGGTATTGCCAGGTCTTACCTGGGGAAGTGAATCCTCTTATGGTTAATGTGACTTGAATGTGGTCCATAGTTAAAATGTAGGAAAAATCTAAAAAAGCCCAAGATCTGGAAGAAATTTCCTAGAAAAGAAGAATAGAAGAAAATATCCCAGAGCACTCAGCTACGTGAATTTGATTTTTAACAAACCATTTTACTAAAACCTATGGCCTACGGTGAACTAGTGTCCCATTCAGGGTATATTCTCATATGTTGACACCTAGCGATCTTGGATGGGCTCTGACCGCCAGATCCTTGACCAGGACAAGCAGTTATGGATAATGGATGGATGGACTGATGGATACAACGTATGGCTTCATACTTAAAAACAAACCCTTTTGACAAACTGTACCTTTAACACACACCACAAAAGCCTTGACAGGACGCTGCAACTGACCAAAGCACTTCAACGAACTAACACACAAGCATTTGTTTAAAATGAAAAAATAAAGCCACGGCTGAGACAAGGAGACCGCTCAAAACTAGTGTGTTCGTCCAGTTCTCCATCCTCCATACTGCTTTCTCAACTTTGGCATTTAAATTGCTGCTCTCACCCCTTTATTTACTGAAGAATTTCCTTATGTTTTAGTCCAAGCGCTATTGTTTACTTCTATTACACATTTAAGCGCCAGCGCAATATTATTTTTTCTCTACCCGTAAAAGCCGGGCTTATTGCTCTGGAAAAGAAGCACCGGCGCCGAATCTACCCGGGTGGATAAGACGTGCTTATTCAGTGACCAACACTTATTACAGTGTGTTTCGATGTGTGAATGCAAACAAAACAACCGGAGCAACTGTCTACACCGACCCGGGTTAATTATTCATCCCCAAACGAAATCATTTTCCCTATATAGTAAAGTAACAAGTTTTATTTCCGACAAATTCGCGCGGTTCAGCTCGTCAAACTTTTCTCTCAATTTCACCCGGCGGCTGTTTGCTGCCGGCGTCCTCTCCCCCGGACAACATAGTTCGCGTCTATACACGTTTCACAACCGTGCCGGTTTTTCCTACTGACAAACAGCGTTGTGTGACTTAATTATGTTCCTAGGAGACCGAATTGCGTTCATTTTTCTTCTGTTATGCGGCATTTTCGTGTACAGCCGGGTAGTTCAAACCGCCCCAAGCCGGATCGGGCTACCTGACAGCGCTCGCATGCCGGCTGTATTGTGCCCGGTGCTACACTAAACAATCGATCGATTTTCGCTGCAACTGTGCCCAGTGTGCATTTCATTTAACCGCCTGCTTTATTCGTGCGAAATGTTTGTTACTTACCTTGAGTCAAACTATAAGATGAATTTGTCTAGCCGCTGCATGGTTTAAAAAAGACTATGCGGTGTTGTCATGCTTTGACCTAACAGCGGCCTTGCCTCGGTCGAAGATATTCTAAAGTGTGGATGATAAATGGCTTCCACCTTTGGTTCATCATGAGAGCCTGTAGCCTGAGAACTGTGTGAAATGAGAGAAGTACGAAGGGCTTTTAAACAACGTTTGTTTCAAAGACCTTAAGATACCCGCTAGCGTAACTTTCTTTCCCACTAGTGCACGATCAATGTTTAAATAATCTTTAGTATCATTAGCTATATGGCCAAAAGCGTCCGCATCTGGGACAGTAAAAAAAAGCTTATATTTATTATTTCATTATTTTGATTAGTCCACCGGATTTATGCGGATGAGGTGTTTAAGAAAACTTGTAGAAATTGTTTTCTCCATAAGCTGAAGACGGGAAAAGCTGAGGAGTCACATGTGGGGCAGCATTATGCACATCTTGACGCAGTGGTTACCACTGTACTGCACAGCCCATCTTGAAGAAAGAAATGATAAATATTTTCCGAAATATTAGATGGGTATGGTGTAGTTTAATGCGCCTAGTGAATCTGGGACATGCTCCAGACTGACGCAATTCTGATCAGGATAAAGGAGCTAAAGGATAATGTATGGATGGGTGTCAATGTCGCAACATATGAAATGAACAAGGAACTACTCTGTGACATTTTCTTTATTGGGAGATGTATTATTTATTGAAAATACTTAATTTTGGACTGATAGTAGTTATAATAAAATTACTTTTTGGGTTGAAATTTAGTTTACAGTGTCCTGTTCCAATGGTAGAGGCGGTTTTATCGAACAATATTTCATTAAAGCACAGCGAAGTTAAACACGTGGCAATATAGTCGGTGCCGTAAGTAGAGTGTCGTGATCTCTGCCTTAAAATGCGTCATAATACACACACTGCAGTGTGCTAAACTTCTAAAACATATTCAAGCAATCCCTCCATTTATGAAATTAATCCGTTCATGAAAATGTACATATATCGAAATTTCCTATACTGTAAGCTTATTTCCCATTATTTTAAAAGCAAAAAATAATGTGTTTCAAGGCAATCTGAAAATCACAGACTAATTTTCCAAAATATCATTAAAATATTGTAAAACACCTTGTAGCACATAAGGGACACATGTTCACATGCAAAGTGCCATGCACCGTGCCACCCACCCTCACTG
Organism: Arapaima gigas; assembly: GCA_900497675.1. NCBI lineage: Eukaryota > Metazoa > Chordata > Actinopteri > Osteoglossiformes > Osteoglossidae > Arapaima > Arapaima gigas. Next base: position 421,366 of record UFQX01000023.1, on the reverse strand, counting down.
TACCTCACTGATATGAAACACGAAGCACCAACCCTTCTGTTCACAGATCTGACTTTCCGAGATGTACAAGGTTGGGGGGGGGGGGGGGGC
>UFQX01000023.1:177760-421232 GCA_900497675.1 Arapaima gigas | reverse complement strand
GGGGGGGGGGGGGGGGGTGCTGCCTAGGTTAGAAAGGTGTAGCAATGGGAAGGTAAAAAGTAGGAGTAGTTTCTCCCACTCTTCAGGTGCAGTTTGAATTTTTGTAGGATTTCTTTACCAATAGCGGATTTCAGCTCCTTTCCAAGGTTTTTACTTAGATTAAGATCAAGACTCATTGCTGATCAGTTTGACACAGTCCATTTTCTCTTCTTCTCTTTTTTATCATTATTTTATGCTTTTGGATGTGTGTTTTGGGTCATTTCAACCTTTTCCTACTTTTTGACACTTGGTTGCTCATTTTGCTTAAATGTGTTGGTAATCCTCAGATGTCAAGAATGCCATAATACTTTCAATGCCTCCATGATTCAGAGTCAGCAAAGCAGCCCCAAAACATTATGGAACCTCCACCATATTTAACTGTATGTAGGATGTTCTTTTCCAAGTTTAATTTTGTTGCCTAAAAACAAATCACTGGTCTGCTTTGCCAAAGCACTCAATTACACTTTCACCAATCCACAGAACATTGTCCCAGAAGGGTATTGGTTTCCCTACATAGCTTTGGGCAAAGATCATTGATACCTTTTTATGTCTGTCTTTCAATAGTGGAGTAATCCTCGGCCTTTGCCCACAGAGCCCTTCTTTTCTTCTTCCTACCATGTCTTGGGAGGTTCTTGACAGTTATGTGAGCAACAGAATTCTTAATAACATTGCACACTGTAGAAACAGAGATGCAAAAGTCTCTGAAGGTAGCCTTGTATCTTTTTGAATTTTTAGGCTTGGTGATAATATGTTTTCTGATGGTCTAGGACAGTTTTCTTGTCTTCACCATTGTAAAAGAGGAACGGGATGAAAGTGATCTTTCTCAATAGTTAAAGCCAACATTCATTGGTTAATTATTGGTGTATTCTTGTCATGTGAGCTCTAGCAGTTTATGTTTAACTTCACTGCAAAGAGAATCTAGTTCTTTTAATCAAACAGATATGAAATGTTCAAAAAAGGCAAATAACTGTCCTGCCAACTTTTCAGTTTTTATAGTTTTCACACATGTCCTTTTTTAATTGTTATTGTTTTACTCTATGTTGCTCTGTGTCAAACAAATGAGTACATATAGATCAAAGCTGTTTCACTGCCCACTTTTTTAGAATATGTTCTACATGAAAAAAATATTAAGGGTACCAATAATGTTGACCAGAACTGTGTGTTTATAAGTAATTGTATATATTTCTTACCGATTTGTATTTCTGCCCTGCATATCTGAAACAGTAAACTAATAATTAATAACTTATATTTAGTTGTTCATGACAACTTACAGTTCTAGATATGCAACTTCATCTTTGCTCAAGGGTGCTAGAGCAGAGTGGGATTTGAACTGTGAGCCTTCAGACTACAATATGACATCCCTAAACATTACTAATAAAATAAATTCCAATTAATATTACCGATGCAGTGGGTGGTTCATCTGCATATAGTTTGCATAAAAAACATTACAAAAAAGTACTTCAGGAATTTCATTCAACACAATGTAGTGCCTATGTGTCTTTGAAAAAAAATCTTCAAATAATATAAATACTGTACACAGTCCTATGTTCCACTAGAAGCCATGTATACTATTGTTGAGAAAAAGTGGCCTTGAAAATGGTACCTATGTGTACTGTAATTATTCCCACAACTGGTTTATTATTTTTATAGATGTACAGATGTATAGATGTATTCAACCCTGTTGAATAAATTTCACTTACAGCAAATTTTGCTGCAGACATTCCAGTCTTTTCCAAAAGAAAGAAAACATTTTGAAGTGAACCCTGTTACACGTTCCATCCAGTTAGGATTCCAATACATTATTCACACTTTAGAGTTTCTGAATGGAGAATTGTTTTGCACATATTATTAATTACTTCTTTTTGCCAAAGATCTTGATCTGTAATAGATTACAAGAAAATACATTTTAGATTATTTAAAAATTGAGCTACTCTATATTATATATTCAGTAAAGACAGAGAAATGAAAGGAAATTGTTTTAGGATATCTTACCCCAGGGGACTGATTTTGAAAGATCTTCATATTTAACATTCTTTTGTGTTGGTAGACCTTATTTTTGCTCTGCAAATGAGGCCAGCTCTACTGAGACATTAGTGTACACAAACAATTTGGTTTTTAATATTTGTAAATACATTTTTTATCTGCACCTTTAATGTTATATTTTATGGATACTTCTGTTTTGCAGAGTTGGTGAACGTTCACTAGTTTAGATGTTACTGATACTATGTGCAGTGGATATGTTGAACTTAATTTAGACATTTACAGCTCAAGCTTATTTGATTTTGCACCATGCTAGCTGCTGCAGAGGAGTAGGCTGTAATGGTGATGTAACACACTGCAGAGTTATAAATATTTAACAAGCCGCTATCGTTACTGTGTTCCCTTCAGCATTTCACCGCCTTCTCTTTCTCTAGCATCTTATAACAGCAAAAAATGGGGAGGTCATATTGATAAATGAGACCTACAGGTCCGCAGTATCTTCAGACTCAGTCATTAATGACTTCACATCGCCCATCAAAGGTCTCAGTCTGCGTATGTAATATTTTACATGCATGTTGCTAAAAAAATCTGACTCGTGGCATGGTCTGAATTATAGTGAATGAAGCTGTTTTGCTGCAGTTCTTCCCTTTGCTTTCCACTCCTCGCCTGTGTCTCTCCAAAGGGACTCTGGTTCCTCTGCAGTGCTGGCAGGAAGCCCAGTACTGTCCTTCTTTCACCAGACTACTACTTCAGCAGGAAAATCGAGCTGAAAGTCAAAATGGAAACACACTGAGCCACCCACAATAAATGCAATGCTCTAAAATGTTAATTGTCTCCTTTAGAAGAACTTTACCTCTACTGTTCATTTTTTAGTATAAATGATTCTTGCTTGCAGGTTACAAGCTAGTTTGTCTTGTGTTGGCTAAATGGCTCTCTGAATTGGTATGGTTTGTCACTGTTATGAGCACAGCAACAGTGTACATTTTAAAGGCTGGAATTTCACTCTCTGAACACAGAGGGAATTGGTGTAACTGTTTTATAAACGCTCATTCACACGTATAGTTGTGCTTCGATTGCAGGTGAGCCTATTGTAGAAGTATATGTAAGTAGTAACCTGTGCTAGACATCTTTGCATTTTTGCTATAGATGCTGGCTGTTGCTGTATTGTGTCAGTTGGTTGTATCTGGTGCAGATGCAAAGCTCTGGTTAAAGTGGTGCAGGTCTGCTATGATTTTTTTTTGTTGGTCATAAAACATCACTGTATTTGGCAGCAAGGAGTGTAGCGTTTAGAGCTCTTTGCAGTCTGACGATCTCCAGTTTGAATCCCTGTGAGACTTGAGTGCCGTCAAGCAAGATACCCCCCCAAACTGATTCGAGAAAAACACCGTCATATAAATGTTTGCAGAGTTGTGAGTAACTTTGCATAACCTCAATACTGTAAATCATTTTGGATTGACAGCTTAATGATAATTGTGTATGAATATAGTAACAGTTATACTGTATTGTTTTAGAAGCTACTTTTAGTTGTAAGTACCTAACAGCTGCTTAAATATAATACATTTGGAAATTTTGTGAAATACATGTCATGGATAGATGGATGGATTTTCATTATAATTAACCCAAAATAACATGTTTATATCCAATATTTTATATAAATCAAATATATTTTAAACCATTATAATATAAATCAACACCAAAGGGTTTATTTTAACACTTGAGTATGAGCAGGGATTCAGATGCATTGGACTATGTTGATGGAAAGAGGCAGAAGAAATACTTTACCTGAGACGTTCCCAAGACATTGCCATTGTGCTAAGTGTGTATAACAGGCTTCCTGGTTTCTATTATTATTCCTGTCTCCACCCAAGTGCAGACAGACCACAAAGCACTTCAAAGACTAAACATTGTTTTCTACTGAATGACAAAAAAACAATATGACAAAAAGGAATTAAGCCTTTTTGATCAAGCTATGATCTTTTTGTTGTTTTTTATTCCAGTACATGTGAACGGAAACAATTTTGCTTATCTGGCAATAAAGTCCAGGGTCAGAAGAGTTCAAGTGTCTGTAAATACCTTTTAAAGAAGTCATGAGAAATCACTTACATTAGTTACAAGGGGTATTTTCTGTAAAAAAAAATAATAATACAAAAAATATTTGATAGCATAATAATATTTCCATAGAATGACAAATGGTCCCCTGTGGTGATGCTTCTGCTGTGATGACGCCATCTAGTGGCCTTTTATAGTAGGACATTATTCCCCAGATCGTCTTCTGTAGCAGAGGTGCCCACCTGTGCAACATTAATATGAACCTGCGACATTTTCCAACAAGAATTATTGGAAAATTCGTTAATTTGCACAGTGTGATGCAGATAAATGGCGTAAAGCTGTCCAGCTTTTCATATTTTTGCATCTTTTTGCTGCTGGTGGTGGTGGTGGTGGTGGTGGTGGTGTTGGAGTGGTTTTTGGAGTCTGTTTAGTCTACTTGTAAATGCACTTGATTTCAATAAAGATGGAAAATGCAAAAAAAGTGGACGATAAATCTCCATTTTATCAAAAAAAAAAACAGTAGGATGTATGCTGGAGTCAAGCTAGTAGAAAAGAGTGAACTGATGCTGTGGGGAGGCCAACACTGGGATGTGTAGAGCGCAAGAACTTCTTCATCAGCTACATTTGATGATTTGATGAACTGCAAAACGTCTGTTTTTATTCTTATTTTTTAACTGATTTAGTAGTAAGTGACAATTATTGCAATTGGGTACATGTTTTGGGGGTGCTGTACATACATTATGTATTACATTAGCCCAGTGAACTGTACATATGTATTGTAGCCCCCACAAGCTTTTGAAACACAAGTGCTGCTTATTTTGAGTGTTTCTTGATTTTCTTTACTGTCTTTGATTTAGAGCTTTATTGTAACAAAGACAGTCCTTCTTGCTTAGTGGAAAGAAATCATGACTGCTAGTTCATATGAAGAAATAAGGAGTGTGACATACATGTAGAGGGCACCATCTGTATATAGTGTACTCTGCAAAAAAAAACATTTAATTGTGTAATGTTAAACTACATTCTTCAGTTTGTATGAATACTAAGAAAAATAGATTTTATCAAGACTTTTTACTACAGTTTTAGGGAAAATTAAAAGGCACAGTTGAATAACATTATAATTTGCATGTCTCATTCAGGGTCTGTTTCCAACCTACAGCTATTTTCAGTACTGAGTTTGCTGAGGTAGATGTTGAATGAAAAATAAAGTCACAAAGTCAGCATCATGAACATGAGCAAGGGTGTTGTCAATGGTTACCATGACCTGACAATCAGTACCACAGTTCTGTTTGGGCACATATTGTCGGAAGCTGTGTACTGAAGTACGGTCAGTGAGATGTCAAGGATCATTTTCAAGGTAAGAGGTGTCGTGCTTCTGCCATAGGCTGGTTGCTAGTCTGGTTCTGGGAATTAAAAAGCAAAGCAAAAAGAAATGTCAGCAACACTCTGTCATCCTTATAAATACAGTAGCCTGCATGTTGTTTTGTACTCATCCTCCAGGCTTTTCAGGTTCAGAACCATCTTTTCAAGGGGGTTTAGACTACTTGCCCAATTACTGTTTCATAAAATCTTTCTTGTGTAACCTGGTCGTGGAGGACTTTGAAAAAAGAGAACAAAGTTGAACATTCTGTTTTTCCTGCACATCAGCTTTACTAATGTGTAAATATGCTTATATTTGATGTTTGAGACACAGAGAAAATAAGCACCAACACAAGTTGGAGGAATATGTGTAACATAGGACCTGACCATGTTACCGTGATTTTACTGGAGCCATGTCTGAACTTGTGATGATTAATTTAGCAATGGGTTCTGCTCATTTCCCTTTGAAGCCAGTTGCAGACTCCCAGTGCTGCTTCTGAATCCAATGGGTAAGATGACAGTGTTGTCGTGTCTTCCACATCTACTTATAAAAGTAAGATTTTAGTAAAAACTACACAAATAAGAATATTGAAATATATATATGTGTGTGTGTGTGTGTGTGTGTGTGTGTGTGTGTGTGTGTGGCTATATTATTTAATATTTAAATATATTTATATATTCTTATAGTTCTTGCAGTTTTCATATATAGTGTATCTCCATACCCTGTAGCTTATCCTATCCTGTTCTAAATTTAAATATGGTTAAGTGCTGTTTCATATTGTGAGTAAGTACTTTGATTTGGTTCTGTGTTGCTAACATCACTGAAGTTCAAAATTACATCACAATGAGTAAAACTCAAAATTTTTACAAAAGTAAATTCAGAAAATGCATTTGAAATAATACTTCCAAGTTATAACTGATATGATGGTTCATATATGATCACGTTTTCCAGTTCTAAACAACCATTTCCAGAGCACACATAATTCATAAGACTTCTTATCTGACCTGTCCATGAACACAGAAATAAAACAAGCACAACAGGCACAATCCATTTTCATTAATCTCCAGACCCAAGGCCTCGGATCCAGCACTTAACAGAGAAATCTAATTTCTGCAATGGTTTTGTCTGCTCTGAGGCTTCATTGCAACCTCAAGGCTACGTAGACCGGCTTGGCTGCCGTTAATTGTGTCTGTTCCGCCGCAAGCAGAAATTAATGCAAGATTTCGAGTCACATTCTAACTATTAGATGGCCTGTGTTGCAAAAGACCTTTTTGCATAAGAGTTACCCTCAATTCTTTGTGAATGCTGTATTATAAATAAGGTAACAAAATTCTGGCCATATGAAGTATTCAAAGTGGCACAAGTGGGTATGCTGTTACATTGTTCATTTTGCATGTAAAGCATTTCACTTGCTGGCACATTTTCCTCTTAACAAGTACAATACATGACAGTACTAATTTTATTGTGCAGGTGTATTTACATCTATGGACAGACAGTGTACCAACAAATAATTTGTAACCTTAAGTGTACATTTAGCCTGACAATGTTAAAATACTTCAAATTAACCACAGCTTTTCACAGTGAATGCAGGGTTGTGAGGGCCCTGAGCCTATTCCTGAAACGAGGAGGGGTGGCAGGGTACAGCCTATATAGGATGCAAGCCCATTGCAGTTTATGTTTTATATTTGTCCTTAAATTCCATCGACATTCTATACACTTTTTAAGATTAATTAATAAAATCAAATTAAGGCAAAAAGAATCGTGTAGTTAAGAAAACATATCCACATCAGAATGATGACAGTGAGTTGAATATACACGAGATAGAAGTTGTAACTGATGTAAATCCAACTCACTTTTACCACCAAGTCAAAATGAAATGAACTGAATGAAAAATATATGATTGACATAAATATGCCTTCATTTATTTCTAGATTAGGTTCTGTTAAGACCACACATATAGCTACAATAATAAATTAAATAAACAAACACCCTGTAAAACTTTTAACTAACTTTGAACTGTATTCACAATAAAACAAAAAAATAACTAAAAAAACAAATATGCACTTTCTACAGGCTCCTATTCAGTCTCGACCATTGACCGACTCGTGCAATATCCAATATGTTCCTCATCTCCTTGCCTTTTCAGTTTTGTTTTATTATCTCCACTTTGGTCTCCATGGTAACAGTGTGTTTTCTCTTACTGGCACTATGAGAGACATCAATACTTGGGATCACCAGACACAAGCTGTAAACACTGTGGAAATAAGTTTAAGGTCGATCCTTTTCTGTTTGAATACATTTTACCACCATCTAACAATTTGGTGGGTGAACACAGATCATGTTTGTGCTGCTACAAAAAGAAATTTTATAAAACAAAAGCCCAAAGAAAATTTGAAATTTAACTTTTAAAAAATACAAATAATGTTTTTGTCTGTGAATATTCATAAGTCAGGCATCCATAACCTAAGAAACATATATATGGAAGTTATGGAATCAGCAGAAGGATAAGAAAGCCATGTAAGCTGTGTCTGCAATGATGAGGTGACACTAAACTGGGAAAGATGTGGTGAATCATTCTGGCTGGGGGTACAGTGCATCAAGAGTGACTGGGATTGTGTCTGAATGTGGTTCCTTACTTTAAAAAATAAGTTGCTCGCTAATTTCATTCAGAAACCATGGTTACGTACAAACCCAGCCCTTGCATCTCTAGTACTAAATGAACACATTCTGACAAACTGGAATATGTGTTGAAATGAATTCAGGCTACATTTCTTTCAGGAGACCTAGTGTTCTGAACCATGGTAAACCAGCTGAGAAAATGTCTTACACAACATATTAATAACACACTAATTACTTCGTCATGTATATGTTGTGATGTGCGTGTTCTACACGTGTTTAGTTCCTTTTGAGTTTCTGTTCTCTTTATTCTCTATTGTGTTTAGATTGTCAATCTGAACCTTACATGGTCATGGCTTCTACATCAAAAGGTGCAGCAACATGAAGCATGTTTGAATGCCAAAGCCTTCCCATATGTCCCACCTTCTTTTCTCTCCATTGGCTTTTCTGTGGCTGCCTGTGTCAAGGTCAAGACTCTGGTTATAGTCCACAAGACTGAGAAAGTATTATCATTTCAATACCTACAGGGTCTCATCATCTAACAAGATCACTGTACTCCTCCACCTCTAGAAGCTTGGCGGTATCACTCTCAAGAAGTCCATCAGTTTTCAGTTTTGGGTCCAGTGTAGCAGAATGACCTGCCTCTGTCCCTCAAATCCAATGAAAACTTTTCAACATTTAAAAAGGGCACCAAAACATATCTCAGCTCCTCTCTCCTGACCCTCAAACAGCTCCATAAGTTTGCATCACACCATCTGTTACGATCATCTTCAAATTTCCTATCAGACTCAGTTCCATAGGTAGCAACTTATGGAATATGCAAATACAAAAGCCGATTAGACAAAGAAACTATGCTTTGGAAATCTGGGTTCTGAATTTAGAGCTTTTTGTCTGCTATGAAATGTACTTTTTTACCCTTGGTTGTAGCTCACTTTGGAGAAAAGTTTCTCCTACATAAATAAATATAAATGTAAATGCAAATTAAGTGTACAGCTTTTCAGTGAAGGTTTCAGTCTGCATACCTGGATAAAACACTAGTCACATAAAAATGTAAGTAATGTAACATAAAAGGATAATAAAAAGGTTGTATCTAACATGTGATGAAGGCCTGTGGTGGCTAATACTTCATCCTCTAAATTTGCATAATAAAGTCATCTTTATCTTTAGCATAAAAATGCTATATGCTATGATCTATCCAACAGCAGAATGCTAATAATAGAAAAGATTTTACAATATTATTCTGTTCCAGACTGCCTGTTTTAAAAATGTCCAATAAAAAATGTGAACAAATTTTAAGAAATTAATTCAAGCACCATTGTCCAAAGAGCAGCTAAAATAATATAATGTCTAATATTTATGGAGGAAATGTTTTAAAGATACCAGTACAGACTTGCAATGTAAACCAGTGGTATAACTAATATGTCACCCCAACACCCTAAATCCTGTCCTCTGTTTACTGCCGCTTCTGTGCATTTGACTTTTCCCATCACTTGCTTAGCCTCAGCAAAGAATCCAAAACTGGGAAGCATCTTCAAGGGGCAAATGGTAACAGGGGTGTACATATCTGAAATATGAAAATGTAAGCACTATAGTATTAATTTGCCCCCTGTGATCAATTCCCAGGAAGCTGCTGTTAAATATTATGAATAAAATCAAGTTTTTGAAATACAGATTCAATCAATCCTCAACCTTTTTCTTTTAGAACAGGTAAAAGCCTGTTACATAATTTTATGCCTTTGAAATAACTCATAAAAAAATCAACTTTTTATCCAAATAGATTCAAATAAATCCAGAATTAGGACTCTTTTAATAATTAAAAGGAAAAAAAACCCTGCTTGTACACAGTCCTTTTCACCTGCACAAATTGTGTCCAGCTCCTCTGTGATTTCAAACATTGTTTCCCTTTATATCTACTCAGGTTGTCTGTACTTAAAATTAAGCCTCATTATTGAGCTTTCAGGAACATATTCAAGTGACAAGTCATTGTATGTTTTAAGAGCAATCCACAAAATACACACTGGAAATCAGACATTTCTTGCGTGGGAGCATAAAGACACAATATTGGTGCGTACTACAAAGAGACAAACACAATGAATCTCAGCAGCTCTCTGCATCCTGAATGTATAAATAAGCAGATATCTTTCAAAGAGGAGCTTTGAAAGCACACCTGCGCTCCCATTTACCCAGCCCACAGGGCCCACATCTAATTTCTGATTTTTTCGTACTTCTGGGGTACTACTTTGTACCCCTGACTTGTATTGTGCATCACCCTCACACATGGATGGCAAAGTATGTTGTGCTGATGCACGGTAATTATGTAATTCCACATATTATGGAATAGATTTTTTTCTCTGGCAAATCAGCATACTAAAATTAGCATTGCATGCAAATATATCATTATGTTTAATTCTACCGTGAACACCGGAAGCCCATAATCACAACAGCATGCATATTTTTCAATAACGGCATTCAAAGAGTTCAAGCAGGTTGTTTATAGGCAAATTTGTTATTGTTCTTGCTAAGTTTACTAAAGTTTTCTTTAAATTGTTTTTTTGCTCATAATGCATGTTTAAGTATTGACATTGATTTACAAGCCAATATGGATATTTATTATAACCATTCAGTTTATTAATCATGTCATACTGAAACAATGACTTACTGAAACAATGACTTACTGATTCTGATATTCTGCTTCCAAACCTCATTTCGTGCTCTTATCCAAACACTGGTGTGAAAACAATGCAAGCACTGTGAGCCAATGTTATTTACAGATGTTGTCGCTATCACCATCACTGGTATTGAAAAATGGAACTGCATTGCAAGAAATCACCTCCATGTCTTATTGCAAATTATAGCAATATTTTTGCAGAAGAAAGTGAATTTGTTGAGCAAAACAAAACTTGCACAATCATCTGTTAAGTACCTTTGATCTTAAGCTTTTGTTTTAGTCAAATGAGATGCTGCTCCACAGGCCACAAAGATGTCATGATTTACTAGCTGCCAGACAATCATTTTCACAATCACTGTCAATGTCACGTATTTAAAAGTCTGTACATATGCAATATGTGTGCATTTAATGAAATGGATTGAAATGAAATACTGATAAAATATTAAATTACTATGGATTCTCATATTGCATGAATATAAATGTAAATATTACGTGTTTCCATTTGCATCAGTAAATCGAAACATTATTCTCATGTTTGGCCTTGAAGTCTAGGGCTAAATTCTCCTTCTGTGGCTCTGTCAGGAATATTAGCAGGAGCAGCAATATACTTTAGACACCATGAATAATGAAGTGTTATTCTGTCTAATCTAGAACTCTAGCCTAGTCTAAAATTAGCAGATGCTACAGTGGGGTAAATGGAGTACAAGTACTGCATAAATTGACTATTGTAGTGAATTATTTTAATTGACAGTTTAAAAACAAGCCTTCCATCTTTTGTGTGACACTGCATGTTTGTCTAAATGAGCAACTTTTATGAAAATAAGCATATTAAATAGCTTATGAAATAACAAAGAGAACTTTTTAAGATAAAAATGCAGTGCTATCAATGTGCTGCTGCCATGGTTACTAAAATGCAAATAGATATGATATAGATTTCTTTTTTGCTGCTTCACTTTAACACAGCATTTTAGTATAGTATAGTAATTATTTCTAGTAAGGCATTTAATTCCTTATATGTGCATGGAGTGATCAGAGCTAAGAATTAGGAAAGTATATTATTTGTTTAAGACACAGGTTCTTGACTTTTCTTGTAGTTATGCACAAAACAGTAGCATTGGTGCCTCACAGCTCCAGGGATGTGTTAGTAGACATGATTTCAAATTCATCTCTGTCTGTGTAGAGTTTGCATGTTCATCCCATGTCTGTTTGTGTTTCCTCCAGGTGCTCTGGTTTCTTCCTACAGTCCAAAGATTTGTTTCAGCTGAATTTGTGAGCTCAAATTGCCCTTAGTGTGAATGTGAGAGTGAAAGAATGTGTGTGATTGTCCAATGAACGCCAGGTCTCGTGTCTTGGATGTACCCTGTCTCATGTACTGTGCTCCCAGAATAGGCTCTGGACCACCATGAAACTGCACTGGACAAGCAGTTATTAATGAGCACAACAGCCATATGTGAAAACACACCTAGATGCACAGCGGTAATTTTACCTTCGACAGCACTTGTGTTCAGGTTTCATGACATTGACAAATGGTTTTAAACCAACTGTTACACATGAGGAGGTACAGAACTGATACCACTTATCTTTACTGACTAAGTACCAGCACTAATGACATGAGAAGTTGAGTTCTGGTGGCGCTCATGTTAGGAACGAAACCACCCAAGTGCATGTGACCGGCTGACAGCAGCTGCTTTCTGGGCCTGCGGGTCTCACTGTTCCTTCAGCAGTTGTAAATTAACCTGCTGCTGAGGAAGCTGATGGAGGAAACAGGAAAAGTGGCTGACATTTCAGAAGCCAACCAAAGGGGCTGCCGCCAGCAACAGTGGAGAACATGAGAGGAAAATTGAATGAAATTATTTCCATTGTCTCTGATTGATGATTGTGGACAAGTCGGCCCTTTGATTTTAGAAATGTCCACAGACACTCTTGTTTGCAGTAAAACCTTTTCTGTGCTCAGTTGAAATCAAAGACTAATGTGTCCTCGCTGTAAAGATTAAAGTTTGAAACTTTGCTGCCATATTATTCCATGCCACTATCGCTGAGTCCTGACATTTAAATGACTTTGATTAAAGGACCGATAAAATGTACAAAAGTTTTACAGATGCTTGTTCTTTGCAGTTGTTTGGGTTAGTTGAAGTATAGTCTGCTTTCCCCCCCCATTTCTCTTTCAGAGAGCTTTTGCTGCTCTTTACAGTATGAATCAATAAAATATTAATACAGCCAAGAACATTCAAAGCTTGATGCTTGTATAATTCATTGCTGTGAGCCTTAAATATTCTGAGTTTTGAAAAAGAAAGCTGCATACTGAGTTTCAGTTAAGTTGTTCAAATTTTCAATGATAAATTCCCAAACTCCCAGAAACTGCAGGAACTGAGCTTTGAAATGAATGAATGTGAAACTTCAGCACAGTCAGAATGAGACTGAGAATTTATTGCCTGATTATTAAGCACACTTGCAAAATTATGCTTCAGCATCTCTCAGAAATAAAAATGTATTATTTTAATTACAAACATACTTGATCTGTTGTTGGAGTAGGTCATGTGAAGCCACAGGCACATTATTTATAATCCTGTAGGCAGCACAGCCACCTCAGAGAGCCTGGGCTGTTCTGAGATATGCGTGAATCCAGCTCAGGTTGTATGGAGCCTGCATGTCTGCATTTGCTTCTGGTTTCCTCCTACAGTCAAAAGACCCATGTTTCAAATTAACTGGTGAACCTTTACAATACTGTACATCAGTGAATCCTGCATTATACAATATGCCTGGACCAGTATAGAAAACTTAAAAAACCCTTCAGCTTAGTGCTGACTGAATGGGTCAAAAGAGCCAGAGTTTGTCATCTTTTTTCATATATCACCATGAGAGTTTAGTCAGCACACTGGAGCAATCTCAGGCATACAAGGAAGTACCTATTCCTACAGCTTCTATATAAAATACATCAAACTAAAATTTCAATAACGAACACATTTTCTTTAAGAGATGTCTGATACACACTTTAGCACATTTGCATATAACATAAAAACAAAAATAAATACATTATAAAGGCAGTGATAAAGATAATGACCATTTGATATCCCCACACCACAAAGCTCTAGAGTAACAGCCTCTTAAAGATGTGTGAATATCAAACGCTCATTATTTCCATTATTATGCTTCATAATGTATTTATTTTTGTTTTTATGTTATATGCAAATGTCCTAAAGTGTGTATTAGACATGTCTTAAAAAAGAGTATAATTCATTCTATATGGAAGTTGTCAGAAAGGTCTGGACTGTTGATTTTCTGGAGAAAATCAAAGAAAATTAAATTGCCACTGGGGGGAAATCTGAAAATTACTCAATGACAATGGGAATACCCGGTACGTTTAAAAGCAGTAAGCACGGATTATGGCATGTGTAAGACAGAGGATGGAACACGATGACAAAGGAGGTGGAGTGAGTGTGATAAGGGAGGCAGATGAGAGTGAAGAGTGGAGTAAGATGGCTGTGGTGAAATGGCAGTCCTAAGGATGGACATCATAGGAGGATCATACCAGTCAACAAGTGTGATGACATACTGCTGATTTTGCCCATTTTTGTGGTAAAGTATTCAGAATACAAAATCATGTGAAATGTGCTGACACTCATACCTTTATTACCACTATCACGGGCAAGCAGTCTATTTATTTTGTGTCATTAGGATAGGACAGAAATACCCTGCCTCCTGAACCTGCAGCAAGCCCTTCTTTTTCCTTGACTATATTCTGCAGGCTTGCTGAGTTGGTCCTTATCTACAGTACCATTAAACTTTTGTAAACACTCTATTTGGGCCTTGCATGGAAACAAGTGTCTGGTAATCTTATGAAACTGTGCTGCAGATTTCTTTTGCAGGTGGGTGGGATCACAGTGAAGTTTAGAGATGGCTGCAATAGCCTTGTGAGAAGACAATCGTGGATACAGTGGAACAATATTTTTCATTGATTTCCATGGAAATGATAAATTCTGGTGATGAGTTTCTTTTATTTAATTGTCAGGGCGTTACTGTATCATTCAGATAATGTGTCAAATAAATCTAATATCTTTTGGAACTGACTGTGATTTAGTCAACAATACGAGTGTGATGTTACCGCCAATTGTCCAATAACTAATAAACCTATTACTCAGAAGAATGCATTTTTCCCTTAGAAAACAGAGAATAGAGATAGAGAATAGAAATAGAGAATTTACTACACCCACCTCTACAGATAAATACTTCATATGAATACAGCTTCAAAGTGTTACAGCCAGCAGAAAACAATTCAGGGTGCACTGATTCTACTGACATGTTGCACCTCATTTTCACCCATGTTAAATTTTGTGTCAGCAGGTTCCCCAGAGGTCAAGGTAGCACCACACGGTCAAGCAGAAGCAATGAATTAACATCACAGAACAGATGTGTTACTGCAAAGTTTCTTGCAAATTACCACTACGTTGAAACTCTGAACAAAAAAAAATTACACCCACAATGTCCCCTGAGTGACTCCACCAAATGACTGAGAGGATGAGACTGAGATGAAAGCCTTGGTAAACACGACAAGGAAGCTGATATTCTTTTAAAAACTATTAACATTTCAACTAGCTGTTTTTAATCTCAATTACTTGGAATGTATTTTAGTCTGTGTTAACCTTAAACAGAGTTAAATTGGCAGAAATCTAATCAGGCTGTTTCCTTTTAAATGTATTTTGTGTGAAACCGTGGTTTTCATTTATTAGTGATTCCCTGAGAATGGCAGTTATTCCACCAGAGTTTCACTCCTTATCCTGGCTTATTTTCAAAGCAGGTTGTCATATGAATTATTATTTATTATTTATTTTTGAGATTGTGATTGATTTTGACACTAAAAAATAGACAATTGCACTTTACTGAAGTACAAGTTTTCCAAAATGTCCCATTTTTCAGCGAAGGGAACATCAGATCCAAACAACTCAAAGCCTGTTTTGTGTGAGTGTGTGTGTGTGTGTGTGTGTGTGTGTGTGTGAGTGAAGGCACCTCGGCACAGCCCACTCATGAGGAAGCTGCAAGCCCAAGAAACAGCAGCTCTTCAGTTGTTATGGAGATTTAAGAGTGAAAAAACTCTGATTTAGCCCCCTCCAAGGGTAGCCATCCACATGCATATTTGATGTGTTTGTACTGATGACTCCTCTTAGTTTTCACAGCACTAAAGTCACCTGTGTACACTGCTAAATGTTTAATTTGTGTGTGTACCTTCATCTAGAAACATATGTTGAGAAGAAAATGGTCCTGGGAGGTTTTGATAATTCCATCTCAGTTTTGGTGTTCATCTGTTACAGTTGCTTAACAGATTCTTTATTCGGATGACTTTTTTCAAGTGACCCTTTGCACTTTCATTTCTCCAGTAGCCTCCACTTCATTTCTTAATATCCAGAAATTATTGTACATTTCATTCAGTCGAATAATTCACATTTAAACAGCTTAACATTTAAAACCTCCATCAGAAAAAATAACTTCAAAAATGTTACATTTTTTCTATTTTGGCATAACATTATGATGAATTGTTTGCTGTTCAGTCGTGTACAAACGTGACCCATCAAGTATTACCTTTAATTTTTGTGCTATACATTTTGTATATTTTTAACATTTCTCTTGTTTTCCACCTTTTTATTGTCGCATGCCAGGATTCGAAAGTGTAATACATTATTAATGCATTCCCATGGGTTTCAATGCATTGTGCTGGCAGTTACTTGACAGTCATGCTATATGGCATCCTAGGCGATTAATCTTTTAATATTTCACTTTTATTCATGCTGTTTATCAAACAACTATATCTTGAGCTGTAATAGGAGTACTGAAATATTTAAACATATCCCAGCCAAAATGAAAAGTCTAGTGAGAAACAGAGGTCTTGCAGCAGCTGATGAAAATGAGTGTAACCGCTCCTGTGGACCGGCAAAAACCGGACCCCGCGATTCAAATCTTTTCAAGATATTTAGCTTCATATAAATATTATGATCGGTTTGCACGTTACTTGCTGAGCCAGCGCTACTGATCCAAAGAAAATATATTATATTACCACTCATTTCCTTGTGATTTTCCCCATTACTATTGTCCTATATTGTGCAGTCTGGAGGTTTTATACCTGGAATATTTGCAGCAAAAAAGATTAACCAGCAGTAACAGTAAGAGTTAGAACTGCAAAAGCAACAAGCATCACATTCACATGGTGGAAAATGATGTATTTCTAGTCTCTTAATGAAGACTCGGTGACGCAGGTCTTAGATAAAAAAGATGCCGCCCACATCATGTCAGAGCGGAGCCCCCCCCCCAGCCCCCAGCCCCCAGTTATAAGAACGCGGGGAGATCGGAACCGCAGCAGTCAGCCGAACCGAGCCGAGCCGAGCCGAGCCAAGGCGTCGGGAGGGTTTCTTCCTTCCACCCGCCTTCCTGGCAGATACTTCGCTGGTTCTCGCCTTAGAAACTGGAACGTGATATTGTGCAACATGAAACTTGTGTTTTTGGCAGCTCTGCTGGGGACACTGGCGGGAGGTAAGTAAAGGAGGGTTAAACCAGTGTTTCTCAGCGGTGCTCTGGGAACGTGTCACTCCACAAAGAGGCTGGGATGCTCGAAGTTTTGTTCCAGATGTGCAAAAGTGCAGAACATCTGTAACTGCTGCTCTTATCCATTTAAACTTTGCATGTCGCAGATTTGAACTTTTAGATTATTACATATTTTATATAAACGCTGCGTGTCATTAGTTCTGAAGATACGCGGTAAAGGTGCAAGTTGCCCATGACAGCAACACTTACAGAATATATTTATTGTCTGTAAATGTGATTCCTTTTTGATCGTGCGCTATGAAATTGTTACTTTTTTGTTATGTAGGTACCCTGTCTGTACCTGTTGGACAAGAAAAATCGAGAGACGACTTGGTGCGTATTTTGATTCAACAATTCAAAGACTGGTAGCTTAGATATGATTTAGTTTAAGAAAATCCTCTTTAACGGACATTACTTGGTAAAGGAGAAATATAAAGATGTTTGATTTCAGGCTGCACGGTGTGTGGTTGAAGTCCTGTCAAAAGCGCTTTCCAAGCCCAACACTCCGCCTGTGGACCCAGAATGTAGAGATTTCCTCCGAGCAGGTAACATACAAACATAAATATGCGCATGTTTCCGTAACTGAAAATATTCAGCAGTTATTGAAAATGCCGGAAATGCCCTCTCAATTCTGTTTTAAATATATTAAAGATTACCTTCAAAGGCTTTTTCTTACTGGATTGCAGCACCGAAATTATCCGAAATAACTATAGATTTCATTCCGTAATGTTTATTGATACTGTTCTGTCTTGGGTGCTTATTTAAAAAAGATAACTGCGCAATCTGGTTTAATTCCAGCGCTTCATTTTTTGGATGTTTATTGGATGTCTGTTGTCTAATTGTGGCCACACACACACACACACACACACACACACACACACACACACACACACACACACACACACACACACACACACCGCTGCATTCCGGGGAGATTTTATTGCGATGCAGGTCGCGGCCGCCCCCCCCATTTGTGCAGCTGAGCTGTAAACACTGTATTCGAGCGCAGGAGCCAACTGTAGTTCTATTCAACTGGCCAAATTCTTTTAAAAAATCATATTGATAAAATTGTGAAGTTACTACTTGATTCCCTTTTCATTTAATAAAAGAAAAGACAGAGAAATGTGTGGAAAATACTGAATACTAAAATAGTCAAGTGCGTCGTTCGTGCTCCTGCTGCAGTTCTATTGAGCAAGATAGTCAGCGTGAATTGCTATAGAAACAATACCCTGCTGTATAAATGGGTATCTAATTGTAAAGTTGTGAAATTCTGTAAGTCATTTTGGGCAAAAGGGGTCCATGATTAACTGAACTGGCCTTTTCGTGACGTCATACACAGTAGTTATGTGGGAATAGACGGACTGGAGCTGCTTTTGATGCAGCAAATGGCACATTTGTTGGGAGCCTGATGAACAAAAGTTTCATTTGTTTTGTTTTGTCACTGGCTGTTGTGTTATGGTAGACTTTGTGCAGTTCTTTGGGATTCAAATGCAATGATGAGGAGCTGATCATTCGAAGGAAGTATCTACCAATGTCCTCCGCCAAAAAAAATAAACTCAGGGGAAAAAAGTTGATACGTCTTGCATCACGTCTTAACATAATTAAACTAAATCATAAATATAGGTGCAAAATGTATACAAACAATTTATTTTGCACTAGCTGAATATTATACTACCATGAGGACATTAGGGCAGTGTGCAATATGGTGGCTTGATTATGTTTAAAATTACAATATCCATAACTATGAATTATAATCTCGTGATCAAATACTTCAAAAGTGCAACATATGTTACTAACAAACATCAAATTTCTGTGGAGAAATGGTTGAAGTTCGCACTTTCAGAGCTCAGCTGCATATTTGAAATCAAATCTATTAAACAGTCTTAGAAAGTAGAAACAGTTAAACACATTGTAGAGTCATATTAATACTGACTAGATCTTTACAGTTTTTTTAATCATAAGATTATGTTATTAATATTGGGTTTACAGTGTATGTCACCAGTAATTCCTGTAGAACTAAGTAAACTAAAAGTAGTCCTAAGAATACCTTGAAACTTGTTAAATCCCTTACATTTTTACTGTTTCACTGCAGGGATGAAACATGAAGCAACTGCAAAGAAGGGTGAAGAAGAGGTGGTTCATTTAAAAGGAACTGAAAGTCAGGAACAGGACCTGTTCAAAAGGCAAGCTGAGGAAATAACTGCACTAAGGGGGGACACAGAGGAGCCCAGGAGCGCTGAGAACTTGCTAAAGGCAGACGGAAAGAAGGAGAAACAGAGCCTTCAAGACACAGGGAGTGAAGAAACTATTACAAGTGTGGAAGAAAAAAGGGACTCACACCCTCATACAGAGGATGAAAAATATGATGAAGAAGATGGAGTATCCAGGTACAGTCACCACAGTAGTTCAGAGCATAAACTAAGAGATGAAGAGGTCAGTGGGGGGTCTAAACACCATTATCTGAAGAGCACAGATGATTCTGAAAAGGAATGGAATCATTTAGAGAGTAGATCTGTGGAGTTGGAGGACAGCAGTGAAAAAGAGAAACGTATTTGGAGACCCAGCCATAGGTACCATCACAAGAAGCACAGGCAAAGTGAGGAGCCCACAGAGGACGAGAAATCAGAGGAATCAGATGAAGATGAACATGAAGAGAAAGAGAACCGCATTTGGAAGCCCACTTATAGATACCATCACAAGAAGCATAGACGAAATGAAGAGTCATTGGAGTCTGAAGACTCAGACAAATCTGAGGAAGGTGAAGATGAAGACAGGGAGAAATGGATTTGGAAACCTACTCACAGATATCATCACAAGAAGCATGTAAGAAATGAAGAGCCCTTGGAGGATGACGAGTCAGAAGAATCAGAGGAAGATGAACATGAAGACAGAGAGAAGCGTATTTGGAAGCCTACTCATAGATATCATCACAAAAAGTACAGACGAAATGAAGAGCCCTTGGATGATGAAACATCAGATGAACTGGAGGAAGATGAAGACAGAGAGAAACGTATTTGGAAGCCCACTCATAGGTATCATCACAAGAAGCACAGACGAAATGAAGAGCCCTTGGATGATGAAACATCAGATGAACTGGAGGAAGATGAAGACAGAGAGAAACGTATTTGGAAGCCCACTCATAGGTATCATCACAAGAAGCACAGAAGAAATGTAGTCTCCTTGGAAGATGAAGGATCACAAGAATCAGAGGAAGACAGATATGAAGACAGAGAAAAGCGTATGTGGAAACCTCTTCACAGATACGTTGACGAAAAACACAATGAAGAGTCCTTCAATGACGGACTTAGTGAAGAGTCAGATGAACCTGCAGAAAATGAACATAAAGAAAAACGAGACTGGAAACCTATGCACAGATTTCGGCATAAAAAAGGTAAGAAATTGAAAAGAAATGAAGATTTCTATACTGAGGAATCAGAAGAACAGATCTCTAATGAGAAAAGATCTGAGGAGTTTGAGGAGAGTGAAGAAAAGGAGAAGCAAATTTGGAAGCCAGTTCAAAGGTATCATCACAAAAATCACAAGCGGTTTGAGGACATTGTTGAAAAGGGGCAGAATGAACCTGAGGAAGATGAAGAAGAGGAGGTGGATCATGTTTGGAACCCTGCATTTAAAACTCAACACCTAAAGCACAAACAAAACAGAGGTTCCATTGAAGAGGAAGATGTGCAGGACATGGAAAGAAGTTCAGAATTTTCAGAAGACAGTGACGATAAGGAGAAGAGAATTTGGAAACCTAGCCACAGATATCATCATAAGAAGCACAGAAGAAGTGAAGATTTCTCTGAGGAAGAGGAAAAAAAACATTATGAGAGTGATGAAGATAAGAACAATGGATTGCAGTCTGCCAGAGAAAAGAAAAAACATTCAAGTGACTTGCTTGATGAAGACTACAAGGGACACGATCAAGAGGATAATGAAGAGCTGAACAAAAGGCATCACTTATCAGATAGCAGCCATTACAGCTATGAGAAAAGGTATCGTAACGAAGATGAAAAACTAAAAGAAGAAGCAGATGATAACCTGAGGGCTCTTGAATATCTGGCAAAGAAAAGGAATGAGGCTGATATGCAGAGCAAGGCGGAGATGCAAGTGAAGAGATCCCCCTGGGAGTATAAAGGATACTACCACCCTGCATGGTGGAAACAAAGTCCTCCGAGAAGTGGCAGCCAGGAGATAGACAGGAAACTTCTAGAGCAGGAGTGGTGGGACAGAAGAACTCCTAGCATGAAGGTTTTCCCAAACCACATCCAGGAGAATAGACAATACCCTGGCAGCAAAATGGATGAACTTGCTAAATTCCTGAAGTACAAGAAAGCAGAGTTTTCTGATCAGTTGGAGCCTGAAGAAAAAAGAAGTCTTCATCAGAGACCCCTGATCCCAGAAGAGGTAAAGTAAAGCATATATTGCATGTCATCAAAGAGATCAATCAGTAATATTTTGTTAATTATGATGGCGGGAATCAACAAAGAAGAGTATTCATTCCTTTATGAGGTTAAAAGTTGCAAGCTTTTAAAAAATGTATTTTTTGGGAAACTGTGTTTTGCTGCCTGCTTATAAGTATACTAATTGTGTAAAATCTATGACACTTACATAATGCCACATTTTTACTTTGATTTTGGATTGTTTATCACTAATGGGAACACATTTGAAATTATGTAATCACCTGTAAAATAGCTGCCTCCAGCCAACTAACTTCATAAAGATACATTTATATTTTTTCATTTAGCAGAGACTTTTCCCCCAAACCGGGGTACAACCCAGAGTAAGCAGCATTGAATTTCACAACAGAGTTACAGAGGCAATTATGTGATTCTCAAAGCACAGTTTGTCTGATACAGTCTAGTCTCGATTTTATAGACTTCAGATTTTATGAACTCACACAAATATTACAGAAAAAGGGAAAACATAAACATTGAAAAAACCTATTGTAAGCATGAAAGAAAATATAAATTTTTAAATGTTAGGTTTTTCTGGAAAATACCTTCATTAAAGCATGCAATACTTTTTTTTCATTTTTATGTGTTAAAAAGGAACTGTCCATTTGTATTCATTGTTAGTTTCATGAAGGTGTATGTATCTATGTTTTAATACAGTACTAGATTCATTTTATTAGGCACATTACGTGTTCATTACGTGTAGTGCTTAGTGTAGTATAGTGTAATGTAATAAAAAATATTATGTTTAAATTATGCTTTTGATTTTCTGGGCTTTTGCCACATCCAGACACCTCCTTACCCCATACTCTGAAAAATCAAGGATGGACTTTACCACCATTTTTGCCAGTGCACAATACAGTAGTTGCTGTATACAGAACTATAAAGGAAATGGAAAGGTGATAGTGACAGATAATGTAATGCATACAGAGCAATTAGGAGATTCAGAGAATTAGATACAAATGAGATACAATTTGAGACCCATTCTGAATGTTGAAAAGGGTGTAGCAGTTTGGCAGGAGAGAGGGAGCTCATTCCATTACAGTGGCGCTAAAATTGAGAACTTGTGTGGGGGACCACCAAATGCCCAGAAGCGAAGAAGTAGCAGTCTTACTATGGACAGTGATCAGGTCACTGTAACCACTGAGTTGAACTTGATCTTGCAGCCACAAAAAACCAATTGGGGAGGCTAAGGAGAGGAGATACACGTGACTGCTTTGGCAGGGCAAACATAGCTCATGCTGCAGCATTCTGGATCAGCTGGAGAAGCTTGAGAGCTTAGGCCGGAAGTCCAGGCAGGAGGGAGTTGTAATAGTTCAGCAGGGATACCACCATGGCCTCAACCAGGAGCTGTGTAATGTTATGAAATATGTGCAATTTGTGCAGATGTTACATGGGAGGTATCTGCAGGATCTGATTATGGTTTCAACATGTTGGGAGAAGCAGAGGGTGAAATGAACAAATTGTCCAGTGACCAGCAAGCAGTGGACCTGATGGGAGATATAGGATTTCAATCTCAAAGTAACTGGCTTGTAGATAGTGACCAGTCATCCATACAGAGATGTTCAGAAGGGAAGCTTAGATACAAGAGGACATGTCTGTTGAAGGAAAAAAGACAGGCTGAGTATCATCATTATAGCAGTGATGTGAGAACCTGAGAAGCAGAGGCAGAACCAATGAAAAAGGTGTACATGAAAATCAGTAAGGAGTCAAGCACAGATCCCAGAACACTATTTGAGAGCGAGTGAGGAGGAGACAGGGAACCACACCAAACCACCATCTAATTGTCTCACTACTGATCATTTTATTCCAAGCTATTCAAAAAGGGAAGGAGGATCTGGTGGTTGACCATGTCTGCAATAACTGTGAACAGGCCCAGGAGAATGCAGGCAGGGGAAAGAATCTGCTGTAGCTGCCTGGAGAGCTTCTGACACTTCAAAGGGGATAGTCTTGGTAGAATGACTGTTCACTATCAAGAAGATCATTGTCAGGAAGGAACACAGAAAACTGTTCAAGGGCTACACATTTTATCATTTTTGAAAGGGAAGGTAGAAGAGAGCAGAGCAATTCTGAACTGGGTTTAGGTGAAAAGAAGGTAACTAACACTGGTAAGTGGGTAGTTTTGCAGGCAGAATGGAAACATCCAGAAGAGAGTGAGAAATTAAAGATAAAAGAAATAAGTGGAGAAATAGAGTTTAAGAGATGAGAAGGAATGGCATCACTGAAGCAGGTGGTGGCCTAGTGCGAAAGATTTGACTTTCTGAAAGAGGCTAAAATGAAGGGGATGTGACTTTGCATGGGGTCTTTGCAGGAGCAGGGCAAGCAGATGGTGAGAACCTACTAGTGATGGAATTGATTTTATCTTTAAAGAATGAGGAAAAATCATCAGCAGTAAGGATGGGAGAAGGAAAAAGAAGGATAGAAGAGGAGGGAAGGAACTAGAGTGAAATGTTGCATTGTTGCATAGGGCTCGTAATAAAAAAAGCTTAAAAAATGACATACCATAAATAGCTTTTCTTTTAACATGTAGATCAAACAGTCCTTTAATTTTGAACTTTGGAAAGTGACTAAGAAAAACAGATACAGAAATGAAAACATCTAGCTGCTGTATTAGGGTACAGCCCATGAAAGGCTACATCTGTCAAAAATCTGACACTAAGTATTTCAGTGTGTATCACCATGCTTGCACCAAAACTTCTTTCTCACTGCCCTTGGGATTAGGATTGTAAGATTTAATTTCAGGGACTGAGCACAATTCTAATGTGTTACAGCAAAGAACAACCATTGCATATGACTTTAATCATAATTGTAAAGACCATCACTGGTTTTTGAAAAAATGTGGTATTAAAGATACTCAAAACTTTACATTCCTTTACACTAGTTCAGTTTCATTCTGCATGCATTCAAGAGTGTGCTGAAATGCAGTTATACAATGTGCAAAATTACATTTGAAATTACTGGATTCAAGAATCCTTTGTCCTTTTTTTCTGGTTTAACTTTATCAATATTTAATTTTATCAAAACTTCTCACTTTTTTACTTTAAACTTCAACTTTCTTTCTAGGAGAAGGAACTTGAGAATCTGGCAACAATGGACATGGAGCTACAAAAAATTGCAGAAAAGATCCATGAGAGTCAGCGAAAGTAGAGGAGAAACATGATTAAAATAAAGCCTGAGTCAATAAGGACTTAAATGAACATAAAGTGAGCTGTTCATTTCCTTGTTTTTAAATTTTCTGGTTCAAAACAGTGGTCTGATCCACAGATGGGGAAACAGTTTCTTGTGCAGTTTTAATGTTAAAAACAACTGGCATGATAATTGTTTAGTACTAGAGATATATATCATATATGGCTGATTTGTATGTTTTGCATAATGTGAACTTAACATATTTGTTTTTCTGCATTAAATAAATCAGTCTGGGACCAAAATTAACTAAAGTTTTTCCTTGAAGTTTTTAAACATTTTTCATTACACCTACCATACTAGGCAAATGGTTGAAAATGTCCATTGTTTGTTTCAAAATTTGCATGTTACAGCTTAACTTTTTATGTTTTCAAGTACTTGCAGAAATATTTCTAAATCTATAAATTACACACCCACTTCAGCTTATTAACATGTTAACTGTAAGCTGCTTCGTAGAAAAAGTGTCAACTGAACAAATAAACGGACAAAACGCATTCAGTGAACAAATTACAGCTTGTGTACTCAAACTTTTAACTGGTTCTGCACATTATCTCTTCAGCTTAACAATGCAATTTATGCCAAGTAGATCACAGTAAATTTAAGGTTATAACCTTTTTATGAAAGCTCAGTATTCCTTAACCACCTCATTTTAGGGAAATAAATTTGAAAAGGTCTTCACATTCAAACAGTGATTGAAGGTTTCTGGATCATGCAGCAGTGACAGGATTCTGAAACATTACATATGTAATGACCCAGGTTTTGATATCCATTTCTTTAAGAATAGGGAGGGAAGGAGAAGAAAATTTTAAAAATAGTGGTATATGATATACTTTAATAAAACATAAACACATAGAGGGATTAGTTTCACTGAACAGTCCTGCTGAAGTGACTCACTTGTCTGCTTGGCACTTGCTGGAAAATTATGAAGAAACACCACTTCCCTGTATATTATGGAATGACACTGCAGTATCACTTTTAAACACAGCTTTGTGTGGAAAGGCTAACAGTGTCCACATTAAATAGGAAAATATATTTTCGCTCATTCTATCGTTCAAAAAAAAATTCCCAAGTTAGAACATCAAATATCAGTCTCTTGCAATTTTATCCTCTTAGGAGCTGGTTCTTCACCTTTCTGAGGTCCTGACTCAGAGGCACTGTTGTGGTCAATGGTGGTCCCGGACAAGAGGTATCCTCCTCCACCGCTCATCAAAAGGACAGGGTGGGTTCTGTTGGGTAAAACCTTCAGCACAGTGAAAGAGCTGTAAGTACCAAGGTTACCTCTGATTAAGGTACATGTTGTATAACTTACATGTGTTCATCATTCACTATTTTGAGAAAGTGAAGCTGGATGCTTCAGAAACTTTATAGCTCCTGCAGTTAATTCAAGTCCACTGCACCTTAATCTGCTTCATCAGTTATGTGCAACTTGTGCTCTTATAAATTAACTACCTACCATCTCATCATATAAACAAGAAAATGCACACAATCAGCAGGGAGATTAAATGAAATATTGACAACAGCCTGGGAGTGACGTTGGGAAAGCAGGAAAGGGAAGGGGTTTCAGTCACCTGGTAAAGCCTGAGCCAAGTCTCTGACAGTCTGAGATTGATGGTGCCACCTTGTTCCCTGAGCTTGCTGTAGCACTCGATCAAAGGCTGCAGTTTCAACAGAAGGGAGGAGTGGATTTAAGGCCAATCCTGAAAAACCGGCTTGAAAACAAACAAAATATGGTCACACGTAAATGAAGCTACCTCTCTGTACTGGCAGTAGACAACAAAAGGTCTTGATGGAGCCACAAATTTCAGCAAGGTGAGCAGGACAGGGCAGGGATGAAATCGACTTGCAATCACCAACCTGATGGAGAAAAGAAAAGAACACTTGAAATGTTTACAAGTTAGCACTTTAGGATCATTTCTTCTTTATTAATCATACACTGCCAGCAAACACCGAATACATTTTAAACTCCTACAACCCTAACCATGAGTAATATCAATAACTTTGAAAAAATACATTTCTAAATACAGTACTAAATACTTTTACACACAGCAATGAAAAGATGTGTTCAGAACAGCAAGATGTTTGTATGCTGCATTACCAGTTGGTCTCATGTGGTTAATTTGTTTTAAAGGTTCAGCTCAGCTGGATCAAAGTCATGTATCTTTCTCTCAATTTAGCAAAAATGTGACAGTAAACAGAAATTTTAATTAAGTTAAAACAATGTAATGACAGAAATTTTAACTAACAGAATTTCAGCTAAAAACTGTCAAGCATCAACAATTCATACTCTACAGCTGTTCTACTTCAGTCCAGCACTGCCAGAACCACTCATTCATACTTATTATACACATATGTATTACTTACACACACACACACACACACACACTTACAGCTAGCAACACGCCTCAGTATCAGGCGAGAAATAGAGTCTAACAACCACAAGCCTCCATATTTGCAGCACTGAAAATTCTCTATACAGTCCTTAATAAAAAAAAAAAAACAGCAGTCATGAAAAAAATTGGGGGAGAATCAAAAATAGATGATGTTTAACAGAATAATACAAGACCTGCACCCTTTTTACCTTTAATCCTCTCCCTTCCACTTGACAGGCTACATGCTGCTAGCTTGTTAGCCTCCACCATCCACATATTCCTGATCCTACCTCATTCTCATCAGGAAAAAATACCTAGAGGAAAATTTTCATTTAAGACAGTAACTTTCTTAAAGGCTTGCCTCACAACTAACGAAGATATATGTATCTAAGATATGTAAATGTAATACACCCTTAATGTCATCACACTTGGAATTTCAAGAACTTGTCTGCAGTGTATTAATACTGACCCGTCTGCATTTCTTCCTTGCAAGAGCACAGCAGCTGCAGAGAGTTTCTTTCTTTTCTCCTCCATTTTGACCTTCCTCTCCTGAGCCTGTAAAAAATGGAGAATAAAGAGCAGAATACAGTCAGCCTTTTCGGCAATAACTCCTTGTCCTTTGCGAAATGACTGTAAACTGCTGTATATTGGTTGTTAACTGAATACTGTGTGTGGAAAAATTAAAGACAAACTTTTGCAGGAACTTTTCACCTCACTGGATTCATATGACATGAATACATATTAAACTATAAAAACAGATTTTAACTTTAAAGAAATAACAACATTGTTTCAGGCTAAGAGGAATATAAGAATATCACTCAGGTTCCAGAGACAAACACATCTGTTCTAGTTTGCCTTTAATAAAGAGCTGTACGTAAATTATTGCTTCTTGCACCAAATAATAATACAACAGTCACTGCTCCTGCACTTTACTTTAGAAAAGTAATAATAAAAGCAGTGGTAAAAATAAAAAACAGCATACTTTATTCTCCTTGCGCCTATCTCTCTCCTCCCTCTCCTTGTCCTCTGGCTGTACGCTGCTCGCCTCCATGCTCTCTGGGCTGCCATCTTCTATGTCCCTCTCTTCCTGCTGCACACTGGCTGAGCTGGCGAGGTGCCCTTCGGCTGTATCATGGTCCCCTGCACTGTTCTTTGCCTCCCCATCTAATGACAGAGTTCCCCCCAGGAGGGCATTCACTTTGCACAAGGGAAACTCATGTAGGGTCTGATAGAAGTGCTCAGGGAATCCAAAGCAGTCTGCAGCGGCTCGAGCTGGACCACCCCCTGGGTACATCTGGATCACGGAGCCATAGCCTGACATACACAACACAGAGATGAAATGGAAAAACAGAAAGAAACAAGTATCTAGCACAGCTAATATATTCTCAAGATGTAGAAAGACATTAAAACAGATAACCAGACAGATCCCTCAAATCATAAAGTGATTGGATGATGGTAAATAATTCTCCATGTCAGCATTTAGAGAAAATGCCATGTGAAAACTATTCATGTACATCCCTTTTCACCGTCATTTTTCATGTTTTCATTGAGCAGTAGCAAACAGATTCCACACATATCTAGTTGTGAACAAAGTCTCTGGATCAATATCCATATGGCTACTCTTCAAATTCAAAATATTTATTTTTGAAACAGTACGCTGACACATATAACATGCAGTGGATTAAGGCAGACTTTTTTCTTTAGCTAATCATGCAAATTAAAACACACAGATGGGCACACTCAAGAGGGATCACAGTGACAATCACTTAAACCAAATTTCTTTCAGATGTTGAATACAAGCTTGCTGCACAGATTTTAAAATGTAAACTAAGGGGTTACATGCAGTAAAACTGAGCATTACAGCTATAGGTGCCTGGCCAAAGTGTAACCAACACTATTTTAAGATGATGCACAATCTCTGTGCTCATCACCTTCAAAAACAATGATGCGCTGACCTTCGGTATCCATTGTTAACCAGGCACAGCTACAAAAGCCCTAGCACTGTACCTCAGGTTGGTCACCCTGCCACTCAGCTCTACACTCAGCAGTGACACTGACTGGCAATATTACTTATGATTTTTCCACTATGCAAAGGTGTTTTTCTGTACCTCCCATGCGTTCCATGACAGCCCCCAGCACTAGGCCAGCACAGGTTTCAAACACTATCACCTTGCTGCCTGCATGAATGTTTCCCAGGGTCAACATCTGGGCCAGAGTGTCATAGCGCAGGTGACTACAAATAGAAAGACAAACAAATTTTGGTTTGGGTTTCCATTTCTTGAAACACACATCATCAGTGGCATAACAAGCACTAACCAGAAAAATACAAAATAATACCGTGCTTATTGTCGTGACATAAGATGAACCATACACTTTTTCTGTGAGTTGATAAATAATAGAGTGATGTGCATCAAGTGAAATCCTGGGTCATTAAGTCAGAGTGGTTTTATGCAGAATAAAGTACATTAATGGCTACTTTATATCCATTTATGAAATATCATGTTATACACAGCATTAAATTTGGTGTTTTGCACATGAAACACCCACATTTTCCCCATTTCATTATACATACCATATCTTTCCTGGTTCTCTACCGTGGTACATTGATGCTAAGATGCGAGTTGAGGGTTTGATTATTGTTAGAGTATTCTCATACCTGTGACAGCACAAAAAAGAGAAATGACATACTTCAAGTGCAAAATAAAATCACAATTACTTTGTATATTTATGTGAACTCACTTTTTCTTTTTCTTCTTGATGTATTTCTCCTGCGCAAATTCAGTCTTATCTCTGAATGTCGTGCTATTCTCTACAAGTTGCTGCACAATTTCCTAAAAATTAAAAACATTGATACCTCAAGAGCTGGACTGTACAATATACTTCAATTTTTACACCATACTTTGGCAAACATTTCAAAGTTTATAATGCATATTTAAGTAAACTGATTTTTTTCCCCACTGTTCAGTTGTAAAATAACATTCCTTGCATATTCTTTGATCTTGGTGCCTACACTGTAATGCCATGTGGTTCCACAATTACAGCAAATACAGCTGGTAAAATACATAATTCATTTTACAACACAAAGGTAAATCTATATACCTGCCCCTTAAGGCCCTGCTCCTTTAACGTTTCAATATCATCCCTGGACAGTTTTTGAGATCTTCCATCATCAACAATGTTCCTGTTATCTGTCCCCGCTTCCTTAGCTTCTAAACAAGAAAAAAAAACAAACCATTCAACCATTAATCAATGCATTATCAATAACTGCTTGTCTAATACAGGATTCAAATTACTTTTGTGAGGGGACTGAATTATCATTATTTATAATGGAAAAAATAACTGGTTCTCAGATAAAAAGTCACCCAAAATAAATTGAAACAGCAAAACAAAAAGAATTTTTTATTTTTTTTAAATTTTACATGAGAAAAGGGCAGCGTAGCATTACTAACAAACATTAGAGCTAAATGATCTTCATGTTATTGTGAGATTAAAACTGTAATTACACTAGTGTAACTTGGTCATGTCATTCTAGTAAGTTTTAATTTATCAGTTTGATTGATTGCAGCAACAGTAGCATAAAGGGACAGGAACAGTGTCCTCATCAGCTGATATTTAAACGGTCCACAGCAGTAGGAGGATGCACAACCCTAACAAGGAGACAGAAGCTTCTACCAGATAGAGTGTCTGTATGTCAGACCTTCCTATGTCTGTGTACTGTCTGTCTCTCACTCTCTGTGGTCAAAACAAAGGTTTTCTTAACACAAACCATATGTTAATGGTTTAATTCAAAAGACATGTCTACAAAGTGTAAGCTCTCAGTGGATATTTTCTCAAGCTCTTGTAGTGATTTTTCATTATGTGAGACAACGTTTTCTAAGGAATGAGTGTATAACTGCAATTATTTAACGTGAACTGAACTTGACCAAGGTCCCCTATTAAAAGCACTGCATTTTTTTTTTATCTTCAAATTACTGATTTTGAAAAGGTATTGGATGTTAGCAAAAACCTGCAGGGATCTCTGGATGTTTTGCCTTCCGTGGCTGTAAAGAGCCGCCCGCAGCAACTTCAAATGTGCTTCCAAACAGCTCTCCAATGGCATTGTCCAGGAAAAACCACTGTTTTTCAAAAATGACTTTCCTGCACATCATACAGAGGAAGAGAACGGCACAGTCACAGCCTGAATGCAGTAACTATCCGGACTAAGAAAACTAAGCTTTCGCTTGGTGGCTAAATTCATAAGCAGATAGTTCATCTGAGGCAGCAGGTGGTCCAGGACCTCGACTTTTAACTTGCACTCGCTGCTACTGCTATAGTAACTCAGTCAAGGTACAGACCCCAAACTGCTACATACCCTCGTTCAAGGAATGTTCGTAAAGCACCGTGGACAAAAGTTGCAGCAAAATAAAAATAATACAAATAAAAATAAAAAAAATAATTATTATTATTCAATACAGTATTAGTACTGTATTGAACTAGTACTGGTACTTGTAGAACATGACAGTTAAGGTTAAAGCAAGATTTATTACGCAGTGCTACAATCTGAGTAAGAATATTAATACAAACATGTAAAATTAAGCAGTCACTACAAGAAAAACATGAAAATAAATGTTAATTCAACACTAGCCACTTGCCTTTTTCTCTGTATCTGAACAGCTTTGTAAACATCGCCACGCTGCAAGACGACGAAATCCCCTTCTTTTATTGTAAACTGCTCATCGACTTGTTCACCATTGTTCGTCATTGTTCGCAGCTGTACTGAATAAAAAGTACTTTTTCTACAAACACTTTTGTGTAAGCAGCTACCGGCAGACAGCTGAAGGAGTAAGAATGGACATGTACTGTCCCCCGTCCCACGTGGTTGATGGCACTTCCTACTCGAATAGGCAAGATTAATCAACCACAGGGCGGCAACAGGCAAGAATAATCAATCGCAGAGCCCTTGTCTTCCAATCGGTGGAACTGCACTGATGATGCCTGTCTGTCTCTATCCCTGCCGGTCCCTGTCCTTGTTCCTGCCTTTCTCTGTCTCTCTTCTTGTCTCTGTCTGTTTCTGTTGTCTCTGTCTGTCTCGTTCCCTGTTCCTGTCCCTGTGTCATCGTTCCTGCTGCTGTCCATGTCTGTCTCTGTCTCTGTTCCTGTTCTTGTCCCTTGTGAAGATTTTCCACTTAGATGCAAAATAATGAGATTATTGGATACTTAAGGACATTTGTTATTATCCTCAAACTCATTTAGGGTGCAGTGAGATCAACATAGATCAACCTGACAGCTGCTGGTTTAAGACCTGCTCCTTGTTAATTCTCTCCTTAAACACTGTTTATCCTCAATTGCACCATTAAAATATCCACCTAAATAAATGGAGCAAATACAGTAGTTTCTTTGGAAAAGCAGGCAGACAGAAAATGAATTATTATATCCATGAGCAGGAATGTTTTGTCAGGTACTGTATTGATTGGTTTGCATTATATGCATTTGGGCAAAAATATTTTTTGTTTGTTTGTTTTCTCAGTTTTGGT
The DNA here is from genome assembly GCA_900497675.1 of Arapaima gigas. Classification (NCBI taxonomy): domain Eukaryota; kingdom Metazoa; phylum Chordata; class Actinopteri; order Osteoglossiformes; family Osteoglossidae; genus Arapaima; species Arapaima gigas. The sequence goes on along the minus strand of UFQX01000023.1, from coordinate 388,434 downwards.
TGATGATACAAACATTTAGCAAATATTTGCAAACCCTTTCTATAAATTTCATTACAGGTTTAAAGAGCAATGACTTTATGCCTGGCCACTTTTGAAGTCACTGCTGACCTACAGAAGTAGGCAGTTTATACAATACATTTCACTTAGTTTTTGATTTTTAAATAGTACTTATACATTTTTCTGATGTTATAATCTGGATTTCAGTAATATACATCTTACACCAGTCAGTTTTAATCATTAACAGGAACAATTGCAAAAAGTATTTTATTTTGCATGACACTTGTAAAAATTGCAACAATGCAACACTTTTACAACAATGTAAATTCACAAAACTCTCACCAATCAGTACCATCAAGAAAATGGACATGTGCATCAGAACTGCAGAAGTGGAAAGAATAAAAACTGCATTTTCATGCTGTCTGACCACAAGGTGGTGATCACTGATTACAAAGAATTTCCCACTTCACTGGAAGTCTGTATTGAAAGACCTGCAAGTGTTTCTATAAAGTGGAGTAATATTTATGTAATAAAATCCACAAAGAAGTCTTATCAAAACACAATGAACAACATCATCATGAAAAAATTACCCTGTCCTGTCCTTTATTGTCTGCATAAAAAAACAACTCACTTGAACCTCCAGGGATTTCATATCTGAGCTCATGTACATGTTTTGGACTTGTCAGTGATGAATCCAGAAACATATTTGTGTACACATGTGAACATAAGGCAGTTTTGGAGTTATTAAACTATTCTTGCCCACCAGTAAGTTTATGGAACAATTCTTCGTCTAATGTCTCATTCTGGTCCTTGGAGCGAGTGGACAGGAAAATGTACCCTCCAATGTACTCATGGACGACCTTACAGTCACAACTCTGACAGGAGAAGGCCACAGACACACTTTGGTCAAATTCAATAGCCACCTGGAACATAAAACAAAATTCAGTTTAGGACATGTGAAACAGTTGTATGGAATGCTGAAACACTTCACACCTGGAGTGCCCTGTTGCCAAGAAGAAAGTTTTTCCATTTCAAAATTTGATTCATTTACTTATCAAAAACTGCAGGCAAAATGTAAAAATTATGCAAAAACGAAACACTTTGGTAGCAAAGTTACCAAACAGTTAAGGACAAGGACTTGTAACCTGTAGATCTTTCCTTCAAATCTTAGGAAGGGCTCTACTACTATAATTTTATGCAACATTTTTATCCTGGAAGATATCCAAATGGATAGTTGAGGCCCTGCAGCTGCTATAGACCATCTGAGTGAGGTATGTACCCTAAACTGCTTCTGTAAAAATAGTATAGGTCACTTTGAATGAAAACATCAGTTAAGCAACAAAATTACTATAGTACTACACTACAGTAATAGGAGTCTTAGCAAAGTAAATTATATTTGACTCACTCGTGATTTTTGTTTGAAATGGTTTAAGTTATTATTATGCCTTATTTAGAACATGCAAACTCCACTTAGACTGAACTGTATTTGAACTCATGTGCAAACCCAGAGCCAAGGAGCTGTGAGGCACCATTGCTATTTCCTTTGCTATTGTGCTCACAAAAAAAATACATTTTTATACATTCACCTGTCTAATCTCCCAGTTTACATTCCACTGCTTCATGTTAGAAAACCTCCAAGTGGTCAGTGGCAGGCCAGTTGACATGTCAATCCGGATCAGTCGGTTGTAGGAGACTCCTAAAATCTCGTCCTTTTTGCTTCCTCGGAATCTACATTGAAAAACAACAGTCACTCCAACAGTACATGGCACGACCAGGTCTGGGGTATCTGGAGAGACAATATTTACATTTTATTTTAAAACATTTATAACTCCACAGATACACCTTCTCATTTCTCAATCTGTATTAAAATGATTGAATATGATTATAATAAAAACAAATTTTAAAGGTATGAACATATTTAAAATTGATCCGATATTATTGTTAATATAGTTGGCCCCCTACCTATGAACTTAAATGGGTTCAAATCGATTTGCTATATGAAATGTTTGTTAATCAAATGTGACACACAAAGGGTCAAGGGATCATCATCAATTCTATATTCTGCTACTGGTGTAATGTGCTCCAGCAAAAATGTTGGTACTGGACTAAATAACTGTACTTACACATGTGTTTGTACCTGTCTCGCTGTATTTTGGTGAAATACACTTTTTTACTCTGAATTGTATTTTATTTTAAGTATATGAAAAATTAATAAATGACAATGCCAGCTACATGGCAGCTCTGAAGGATGGGAAGCAGCTTGCCAAGACCACGCTGGCAGACAGACCCTCCTTTGTGTGAGCTGGATGCTTTGTGGACGCACCTGTACATCTTCTAGCAGGGTTATTTATGACATGTTACAAGTAAGAAATACAGAAGTCTTCCCATAGTTACAGCAGGATGTTGGAAAAACAGTGCTCTCTGTCAGTGCACTGGGTGAAGATCTGGCACACGATTTAAAACGGTATGTTAGTTCCCTTTATGAGAAAATGAATATTAATACTTTTCAAAACTGTACAGTTAAAAGTTTATTTCTTGAAAGTTCATAAGTTGTAGACCAATGGTTCGGAAAACTGCTGTACAGCAAAATGCCAGTGACAGCGATGTCAATGGTTACCTTACAATGTAGTATGTGATGCCAAATTCCGGTAGAGACTGCCAAGCTTGGATGAAGCGCATCTTAGCTTCCATGAGGGACAGCTGGGCTACATTCTGATGGGCTTCTAGAATTCTGGCTGTTAACTGGAAGAAAGGTAAGAAACATGACACTGACAATTATCTCATTCAAATTAGAATGAATAACAGCTCTGAAAACTTTGAAGATAACAGAGAATTAGTTATAGAACTCTGTCGAAACTCATGCTTATTAATCAAGCAGAATATTTGTTTATTTTAACCATAAGGATGTAAAAAAATGAATTCATGCAATGCAAGAGTGCAAATTTTATGAGTGAAGTCAAGATTTTATTCTTGAGGTTCACAAGAGCTAACTATTTTACTTCTTGAAAATGTTTCATTAATCTTACATGTTTGTATAATAAACTGTAAAGTACAGAGACTCCTTGCTTTATAGCCAAAAGTGGGCCAAAGAGTTTGTTCAAGACTGGATATGTTTGTAATTCACTCTTTACTGCCAGCCACTGACTGGGTATGAATATGCAAGTCACTGTCAGTTGGTTTAGAAAATCTGCACCACCTGTTTTGTCTTGTACTTCTTTGTAAATCGAGGTGAAACAAAGCATTCAGCGTTCATCTCCATGGTGTCCACATCTGGGGCAGCCTGGCGGGTTGGGGTGGCCATGCTCTTCATCTGCAGGAACGATTGGATGTTGCGCACCTCCACCCTGTATGAGCTGTATGCCATTGTCTTCCCCTTAGATGCCAACATACAGGCCGCCTTCCACTTTGCATACTGAGTTTCCTTCACGAAGGAACAACCAATAAACAACTGTGTGTGATAGGCTGGCACTGAAGCCTAAAACATTCATATCATCTGAGCCACTATACTGTAGATAGATAACACAGCATTTGCAATACTCCAAACAGTAACTGCATTCATATAAGAAATGGAGCGAGAATAAATAAACAACAGTGACCTCTAAATATCTCAGATTTCTGCCCCATAAAACAAAAGTGAGCACCCAAAGCAATGCCTACATTGTCACAGCGGATGTACACCTCATTCATGCCATCAGCAACAGGGAGCAAAAGTTTGATTCCAAACTTTTTGTCTGTCACATTGACATCCGGAACAACTTCACAACCTGTGGTAAACAACAGCATCAGAAGTATTAATAATTAAAATAAATCCAGAATGCAGGATGAGTAAATGAAGTAAAAACAATTTTTTTGTAAATTACAGCTGCTGGGTTATTTGCATCTGTGATCATCGAATTCTGTCCAATCTCGTTGATCATTGCTGTCACATGAGAAGTTTTATAGACAGTAAGTCAGAATATTAGCTGAATAATATTTTGGAAAACTGTTCTATCGTGTGCTGGTGACTCCTGTCCTACATTGCCCTGGATAGCACATGCCTTTAAGAGAGGTCTGAAATAGCGACATATGTACTCCTGTGACATTTACCTCTGAGATGGAACTGGTCAATAGGTTCTCCGTTAGATGACTCCTTGTTCTTGTAATAAGATATTGTGGTGTCTTTAAAAACAAAATAGTACTCTTTATATGGTCGAAATGTCAGTCTTTTGGGCCTGAAATACATAAAATCGTAAATACAGTGCTCAACACACAGCTGTAGTTACGCCAACAACACTTGTTTGTCAGAGGTTTTTACAGACTTATGTATACTGAGTTCATATGGCAGCCATCACTTTCAGGTGAACCATTTTCAATTTCATATTTCCATGAAATTATCCCTACTAAATATGCACATTTTCTTCTGACATTGGAGTGTTCTCACCTCAATAACCTGAGAGTATCAGCCAGTTTCGGAATGTCAGTAATGTCCTCCTGAAAGATAAACCAGGTTTACATTATCCAGAAACCATCATTAGATTTAAATTTATTCATTTAGGTACAACTTTTCTACAAAGTGAGGAACAACAGTTACAACAATTTAGCTGGCATCTTCCTCCAAGATGACTTACAGTGCTAGAAACTACACTAGACACCATGCAATTATTTTCCCATCGACCCCAGAGCAATGCAACACATACATACATACAGACACACACCGTAGGCATTTCAGAGTCACCAATTAACCTGAAAAATGTTTTTGGACTGTGGGAGAAAAGCCAATTCAAACACAGGATGATCATTTAATCTCACTGAGCACTGATTGAACCCACAACTTCTTGTACTGTTGAGCCGCTCGGAGACAACAGCACAACTTTTTTCACCCCCATGCAATCGCTTAGTGAAGTTACCACTTGTCAAAAACCCATCTATGATCAAAACTGAATGTGTTCAACATGTTTTTCTTTATTTTCAACATTGAAAATACTGTTTTGCATATACTTTGCATTGAAATGAAAGTATTTAACCTAAATAACAAATGTGAAAAACATTAAATAACTGAGATGTTCCCTTTTTAGCAGTTCGTTATAAGTATTCCACTACCCCTATACATAACATTGCACAAGTTGCACTATAGTCTGTACTGCATATTGTTCTAACAACGTTGTGTTTTGTATTCCGACCATTACATACCAGAATTTTGTCTGTGCTTCCACCTTCAAGTGTCACTTCTAGATTTGACAGTGCAGCATCTACTTCATCTATGTCCGGTTCATTTGATAAGTCCAATGGTTCTGATGATGTGGTTAATTTGCATATGTGATACTAAAAAAGACAAGACATATGCTAAAATTACAAAGCTTAGCACTGACCCTTCCAAAAAAATAATCACCACCAGACAGTTAAACAGACTATCTCTTCTTAGGAGTGTCAGGACTATCAGGACTGAGAGAGGACTTGAAGAGAATTCTTCAGGGTTTATTATACAATTTATAAAGATGATGGTGAAAATCTACACCTACTGTGAGTGAAGATTTACCACATCTGTGTTAATAGAAAGGTGTGAGAAGACATTGTACAGCGGCAGACAATACCTGCAAGTAGTTTGCTAAAAACATAATCAAAAAATTTAGCTAACAATGTCTTTCCATCTTTCAACAGTTCTACAATAAATTTTTACATAGCCAACATGGTTAGTTTTACCAACACCCTCATTATGTCTCCACTGTCATAAAGCAATTAATCAAAATTCCATTGGTTTCAGTTAATTTTTCCAGTTTTACCAAAAATATCACTTTCTTGCATGAGGCCCACTGTGAAGTATGTCCTTGTTGTCTATGTGTATTTGCTGCTGTTTTACATGTGCTTTGAAAATCCAAGAAGTCAAGTGTAAAGGAGGGTATAAAATAATGGAAAAATAATAGTTCTTTGTGAGACACAGCATGAAATCTGACTCACGTTTAGGATCATGAAATCCTGCATGAGCCAGTCAGCTCATGTCCTGTCAAGCTTCTAAGGATCGTATGACCAAACCGGTTCTCTGTTTAGAATGAGGCCTCCTCTGCCTCAGGAGATAAAAACATGCTCTGGATTTTGGGATTACAGCCAGTCAGACAAAAACTGAGGTGAGCACCAGGTACAACTATTCCCTTATCATGCAGTTTCTGTGTTGAGAGTATGATTATCTATTTGGATGCTTAACTTTATGAGTGTAGGAATGTGGAACAGTTTTCTCACTGATTACTTGTGACAGTATCTAAATTCACATATATCCATAGCACATTTAAGATCCACATTTAAAAGTCTATCAGTTCACCTTTTATGATGATTAGAATTTGTAGCTATCAGCTGACTTGTTGGTGGTGTACATACTGCTTTAAACCATAAATTAGAATACAAATGTAAATTTTGAAAAAAATCATCTATAAATCTGACAGTATTTGTGTGCTGATCCAGAGATGCTGAAAGAGTCTTCTCCTTTCCACTGGGACTTCTCCTTTCTCCTTGTCTTGAAGCTCCACTCAACGTGAGAAGGTTGCATTAGGGCTGTGGTAGAACTGAGATTAGTTACCTGTAAGGATGCAAACATCAGCATCTCCTCCTCAGTGCAGTCAATTTCTTCCAAGAGGATGGTCCACCGTGCTTGTTCATACAGCTGGTTTATTCTCACAGCATCATACTGCAAAAGACAATAAACAGTGTCATCATATGTCATCGTAGCTTCAGTTTTGGTTAAAACAGCACCTCAGCTAGGTCAGGAAACAATATTTAGACTTTTGAGTCTCAGCTGTTAAAATGTGGACAATTTTCAAGGCGTGGTACCACTATTCATATGTATGTACTATGTAATTCTTAAAAGAGTGACAGATATTCAGATGGTAGGAAGGATGCTGCAGCAGTTAATTATACCATAGATCCCTTTTGTTATGTTTTTGCCATGCCATAAAACTACAACTTGTACTGTTTTTGTTTTAAATATTTCAGAAATATTTATTTTTGGACTATGACATCACTCATAATTTCAGTCCCCTTAAATGGCATGCAAATTGGGCTAATTTGTTTGTGCTGACAATTTATAATGTTTTGCTGCTGAACTACACCAATATACATTTAGAAATTATTTTCACACTCACATTTCACAGTGCTCCATCCAATTTTGCCAACAAAGTTATTTAATCCAAAAGTATTTTTTATCATATAATGAAAATGCTCAGTATGAACATTTTTAAAACATACTGTCTAAATTGGAAGTTTTGAAGTCATATCAGGCTTTTAAAATATTATTTCTAGTCTCTCACTTTTGGGTTGAGGTCAAAAAAACAGTGGTACTTGAAGCGCAGCAAAAGCTTGTCGTCTTCTTGAATGCCCTGTTCCATCAAAGATCGAGAAGAATCCAACCACCTACAAACAAAATGTCCTGTCACATGTGACACATGATCCGTAGTGCCTGTACATGCATTGCAGTGTCATGAAAAACATAATAGACAGCACCTGTAGAATCTGCAAGCCAATAAGGATAAACAGAAAGCAATAAATAACACTGATTTCTTGCCTTTCAGTATCCAGGCCCACGTGACTTACTCTACAGACACTGTTGATAATTTTTCATGTGATTTTAGGGCCCGAGTATTTTATCTCATTTTGTGAAAACTGCCATGAATGTAAATTCAAGTTTAAGTTGAATGAAAGTAAATTAGCAGTCTCTTATTTTCACAATGTCATCAGTCACACACAGAGCTGACAACTGTATACTTACCCCGAGTTTATGGTAGCCTTCTCGACTAGTGTTAAAGGTTTGTACATCTTTGCCAACTCAGCAGGTGGCAAGTTGGGCTGACTGACTGTCAAGTCATTCTGTCCAAACCATAGGCTTGTTGCTGTAGCTTGGGATCCAGTCTCGGGATCATAAATTGGTGTCATTGTTTTACTGTAGAGTCCAGCATTTCCTGCTGAACAAACGAGAATGTAGTGCAAATTAGTTACTTATTTTTAAATCCTCTAAGTCCTGATGTTATTCGCAGATGATATATAAAGTGGATATATTACCTGGACTTCCTGGTATTCCACTGACAGAATCCATAATTATAACATCATCAACAGCTGGATTCTTGCCTTTATCTTTTTTTTTCTTTTTAGATGGGTCATCAGGAGGTTTCAACAAAGAGAGTTCTTCTGGTCTTCTAATGTCTGCAATAAATAAGCATTTACAATTGTGACGATTTTTTGTTAATTTTTAAACAAAGTTACACCAAAACATTTCAGTATGCATACTAAGAATTGTAAGGTGTTTTATTTAAAAACAAAATCAGGGAGAAAAATTCTCAGAGGTCTACAATCGATGCAAAAAAAACCTTTGAACATAAAAATAATGTTACCTAAAAATAGTTAATTTTGAGTTTCTATGTTTTGAAATAAAACATCACACTGAATGAAAGTACAATTTTCATAAAAATAATACAGTTTGTGAATGGTCTGAATGTTTTTGCAAAGCACTGCATGTGTCTACATTCAAGAAAGATAGATAAGAAGCTATGGCTTTCCTTTTGCACTTACTGAGAGATCTACAGATTTCAGAAACTGTCTTGAAGACCACCGATGAGAAGCTCACAGTCAGCTTGATGTGCTTCATGTTTGGCAGCTGCACACAAAGAGGCTTATGTTGTGGGGTGTAAATAAGATTGGCATCAGCCTGGACACCATATTTATCCAGTGTCCAGTGGGTCTTCAGCAACCAGCAGTTCTTCTGTTCCCACCACAAGGCGTAGTCTGACCAGTCCTTAGGGGTTTCTGAGAGACAGTGCCAAGGTGACATAAAACCACAAATTATTTCAGCAGTTTAATTTCTTTCTGAAATGCCAAACCCCTAGTTCACAAGTCTGTGCACATATTCTTAACAGAATGTTTTTGTGATACTTGTACCATGTATTATGGACATCTCAGCTACAAATTTTTGAAGATACAAAAATTTCTGAGTTTATTTATTGTTAATTACATTTTCTTTCTATTTTCTAAAAATTCTGTTGCAGAGTGAAAATAGGCTGCATTTCTGCTTTTTGCCATCAGGGTCAACAAATAGACTCAGAAACAAAACAATTTGTACTGTGGGGAGGGAAGGAGGGGGGTGTGAGGGTGCAGCATCTCAAACTGTTCAACAACAATTTTATTCTGCGTATTCTTTACTTATTATCACAAAACCTAAGATTTGCCCAGTGAATAAAAAGAGTGATGGGTCTATTATTATATTTTTTACATTTAGCTGAGGAGATACCGTGAAAAACTTCAATCGGTTGCTTCATAATGCCCAGTTAAATAGTGAGCATTTTGAATATGTTCACCACTCACAGTCCTCAATTTCAGTGCATGTCAGCTTCCTTTCTCATAGCGTCATTTTACAGGTGTAAAGAACATTGTAACTGTGCACAGTGAATAAATATAATTTAGGAATAGACTTCTGGTCCCCAGTGTTCTTGTAAAGTGAAGTACAAGTGTAATATGTAATATTCAATATATGTGCATAGCTTAACCCAGTTAATTCAAGTAAGCTGCATTTTTGGTATGCAGATATTTGCAAAATAGATGATAACTAAACTGTAAATGTCAACCATGGGTATAGTGAAAGGGAAAGAGAAAAACTCAATGACAGAAACACAATGAGACAAGAGGGAGTTCTAATAGGTGGAGCTGCTAGACTAGTTCAAGCCCCCTTCCCTGCTACTACTGTACTACCCCTGAGGAAGGTGCTTACCATGATTGATGCCCTTAATTAAAAATAGCCAAACATATAAATGGTTAAACCACTGGATGATACTTTGGATAAATAAACATCTGAATAATAATAATCATCATAACCATTATCCATCCATCATCATTAACTGCTTAATAATGGTCAAGGTTGAGGCAGTCCAGAGCCTATCCCGGAAGCAGAGGATGCCAGTCCATCACAAGATGGCCACATAAAGTCACACACATACATGCAATATAGCTAATTTAGAGTGACCAATTAACCTGAAACGCATTTGTTTGAGATATGTGTAAAAAACACACCACATAGAAGAAACTCACACAGACACAGGGAAAACAACCATCATAAACATAATAAAATTAATAACATTACGGAGAACCATGATTTCCACAAAGTTATGTGGCAAACCTGACCAAAAAAAAAAAAACTTTTAAACCTGCATAGAATATACCTTGTGATGGACTGGTGTCCCATCCCAGGGCTGTTTCCTAGCCTACTGCACTCTGCTTCTGGGATCCTCCTTTGGATAAGCAGTTACTGATAATGTATGGATGAATGGATAGATGGATGTTCATGATATAAAAATCAATGAATCTAACATGGCAAGTGACAGAGTAACACTGTAATAACAGAATTCTAACACCTCTATGTCTTTAAAATTGTACACTAAAGTTACAAAAGGCATGATTTGTACATTTTTCTACTACCAGACCACAGCTGCAATATAAATATTATACATTCTTCATTTTTCTTTATATTTTTTCCTATTTTTCCTAGGGAAATGTGTCCAAGACAGTGTTTAAACACTGATGAGATGTGTACGGTTTAGGCATCTACCTGTAGCAGCACTTTCTGTTCTAGCCAAATGGAATGCATTTCAAAGTGCATGAGAACATGTTTCAGCATGACCGTATTTGTGAGGTGTGGCCCCTGCAGCTGAGCCAGTATGGTATAGGGTTACAAGGTGTTAGGATTCTGTCTAATGATAGCCTAATAGAAAAGCCATTCCAGCAGTGGAAGAAAAATGCAGCCCCAGGTTAGCTAAAAAAACCAGCCCTCCAACAATGCAAACTTAGCCTGTGACAGCTGGTTCCAAAAGGTACTTAGCTATCAAATAGCTGGCCTGAAACTGTGCTAAAAACTTGGCTTCCTGAGGAACAGCCTTGTGACCAAAACATGACCCAGACAGAAATTCTGTACCTCGGAGTTCGGCACTTGGACAAGTGCACCGGCTAAGCAAATATGTAATGCAATAAAGATGAACAGAATTAATAGATAACACTGATTTCTTGCCTTTCAGGACACAGGATACATGACTTACTGATCGACAGACACTGTCAATAATTTCTCATTTGATTTTAGCATTTTGTTCTGGATTCTCAGTTTTTGTTCTTATGAAAGTTAAGAAGTCAATATGTTATAGTAACATAGTGCAAAAAATTATTTACAGTATTTTTTTCCCACAAATTTGCACTGCCTTAATGTCAGAAGTGTAACTAGGAATATAACATCCTTTAAGGACTTCAAGAGTCAAGATAACCCCCACTTCATGAGCCCACTACAATATCAGTATGTAAAGAGCTGGTGGACAATAACAAATTCACAAGCTGCTTAGCACAATTCAGCGCAAACATGGGTGTGTCACACTACATGAACAGTGCTCCATTCTCTGTGAGCACATTTGTACGAACAAGAAAGGAACAAACCACAGTAAGTTGTGCTAAACAATATTACGCATTTATAAATTGGAAATTTTACTCGGATTTCATCCAAGTACCTTGAGATTATGAGAGTCTTCTTTGAGCGTTATGCTGTACATTGTCTAAAATTGTATTAAAATGGTTAATAATGCAAAATAATCCATTGTCTTTATTTCCTACACAGGAAGCGAGAAGGTCATGCAAGTACTTGTCAGAAAATGGCTCACTTATTTGCTCCACTAGTCTGAGCATGACTCCACCGACATGGTCGTTCCCCTTCACCCTCACAATTTGCTCCTCCTCATTGTCCTTCTGGTCAACCTGTATGGTTAAGTCCCAGGGGATCTCGCCATACTCTGAAGCCGTCATCATGGCGTCTGCAAAAACACGGGAATTCTGTGAAAATACAAAATCTGACAACGGCTGACAAGGGTAACATTTAAAGCTGACTTTTGGTGAAACTTTAAACTGACTACTATAAACCCTAAATCCCATTTAAACAAAACAGTTCTTTGAAACTTTGTGGGTGGTGATAATCTGGTTAGAAAAGTCCAAATTAGCATTTCAGAATTGTCAAAGATACCTTAGATGGAGAAAATAATAAATTTGGGTGCTTGGGGGAAAATATTTTAACTCATAGGATTTTCAGCTTCATGAAATATTCCCAATACTTTCAATATCACTTTATGTAAATCTAATTGCAGGAGATACCGGGGTGAAGGCAGCTAGGTTAACATTAACAACGTGAGGTGTATAATAAATGTACTTATAATTTTTATTAATAAAAAAGCACTTTATTACATCTGAGAGGGTTCTGCCAAGTTCATACTCCAGTATCACTGCACAGTAAACGTGCCTTTTATTTAGGCTCTACTGCTGTTTCAGTGCGAAGAAAGAACACCATAATTTATTAAAAATTTGAACAACTTTTTGTTACGTTCGTTTTGAACACCGACCCCCGGTGCAGAAGCGGGTTCCTTCAGGGGACAAAAGTCAAGAGCCACCACACCCTCATTGTAAGGGAGAAACAGAAAGAAGCTGAACTCTCAATCGAGCAAAAGAAGAGGCGAAATTGAGATTATTACTATTATTAATAGTAGTATTGAGAGTATTTCTGACATCATTTGCGGATGTTTTCCTCCACGTGCACCCAACTTGTAGCCGTGCTCGGCGCGCGCCGCCAACATGGCCGGTCATCACTTTTTAACCGATCGCCTTCAGAAGGCCGCGCTCACTGTACATCGCATTTTAAAAGATTCGTTTTGCATTCAGTTTCTCATGACATAATAACGCATCTTGCTAAACATTATGAGATGTATAATTTGGGTTACTACATATGTTTATGGTGACAATCTATATTCTTCACTGCATCAACGATGTTAGTGACTGAGAGTAGTTTCTTTCACGGGTTGTACAGCGGTCGTTTCTTTCATTTTTCCTTGTTTCACCTTTGTCCTGACTGTTAAAAAAATCTACTTTTACCAGAGCATATTAATTATTCGTAAAATATCATTTAAATCAGTGAAGTCAATAATTACAGGATGACATAGCGCGCGTGCGTTTTGAGGAGGATCTCAGGAATAAAGCAGTAACGTGCGACTCACCTGCGTACAGTAAGGTTGCCTATGCAGTAAAAAACTGAACCGCCGTACTGAAGAGCGGCAGAGGCGCGCGGAAGGAGGGGACACCAGAACCCGCCCCCCGCACAGGTGAGGAAGTCACCTTTCCTGTCGCCGCCCGAGATAGAGCCCAGCCTGTTTTTACTTTCACATACCTCAGTGTTCATTACACAGGCCAGTGACGACTGCCCAGTTCACTGTTCATGTTCAGTGTTCAGGTTTGGTGTCCAGTCTATCTGCTCAGTGTACAGTGAGTGTGTTCAGTGTTCAGGTTTGGTGTCCAGTCTATTTGCTCAGTGTACAGGTTTAGTGTCCAGTCTATCTGCTCAATGTACAGTGAGTGTGTTCAGTGTTCAGGTTTAGTGTCCAGTCTATCTGCTCAATGTACAATGAGTGTGTTCAGTGTTCAGGTTTAGTGTCCAGTCTATCTGCTCAGTGTACAGTGAGTGTGTTCAGTGTTCAGGTTTAGTGTACAGTCTATCTGTTCCGTGTACAGTGAGTGTGTTTCATGTTCAGGTTTAGTGTCCAGTCTATCTGCTCAATGTACAGTGAGTGTGTTCAGTGTTCAGGTTTGGTGTCCAGTCTATTTGCTCAGTGTTCAGGTTTGGTGTCCAGTCTATCTGCTCAGTGTACAGTGAGTGTGTTCAGTGTTCAGGTTTGGTGTCCAGTCTATTTGCTCAGTGTTCAGGTTTAGTGTCCAGTCTATCTGCTCAGTGTACAGTGAGTGTGTTCAGTGTTCAGGTTTAGTGTACAGTCTATCTGTTCCGTGTACAGTGAGTGTGTTTCATGTTCAGGTTTAGTGTCCAGTCTATCTGCTCAATGTACAGTGAGTGTGTTCAGTGTTCAAGTTTAGTGTACAATATGTATATTAGGGTCACCTTCTCCAATGTTTTGTTTTCTATGAACAAAGGTTAATAATAATTTCTGCTGTTTTGCCCAGTAGTTAAGGATTTTTCAGGATTTAAACAGAAGATTGCCACCATTTTTCTGTTACCTCTGGAAGTGCTTTTCAAAATATATGACATGTCACAATCACCTTATATGCTCATAAGATACCTTGTAGATAGAATCAAAGGGAGGTTGTGCTCTTTCTGTTCATTCAGCCATTCAACACTGGCCACTAGATTCTGTTATGAATCATCAGTAGCTCTCTGAACACAGTCATCTCTGTATCCGCTCTGGTGCCCTTCTGTTGACTCATAGTGTGAGCTGTACATGGGTCTGCAGTGAAAAACAGCTTTTGCAGAACGGTCCTTTGTGGCTCGTGTCTTTTTAAACAGAGTAGAAAACATTTTTTGTAACTGTGAAATGTTCAACTGTATCTGCAGCTGCAGCTGTGTGAAAGGCATATTTTATTTTACTTCCATTTGTATGAGTTATTAACCATTATGTCTCTGATGCTTCGCTTTAAATTGACTTAGAATTTGTACATTAAGCTACTTACAGTGATTTACGCATTTTTGCTGAAGGGTTATATATGCTTGAGTAATTCAGGATAAATACCTTCCTCAAGGGAGCTGTAGCAGGAAAAGATAGGTCTTCTGAGTTCAAAGTAATGTCTCTGACAACTATGCCATCAGCTGGTAGCTGGCAGAATAAGCAGAACATTTCCTGTGATCTGTTGCTAAATATCTAATAATAATAATAATAATAATAATAATAGTAATAATAGCTTGTTTATTTATTTTTAACTACTACCCAAGGCAAATTCTGATTACATTTAAGATTTGTAAATTCGTATGAGAATTGTGTTGTCCTATTCACTGTTATCATGAACTGTTACCGGTTCTCGTGTTGAAAACATTACACAATTAAATATTTCTTTTGCGTGTGTATTGTTTTCTTGCTGATAAGCATTGTGTTTCATAAAATGAAAATACCCAGACTACATTTACATTTATGTAAGCTATAATTTTGACTGTAACAAATAAAAAGTGATTATTTAGATTGGTTAAAGACTTAAAGAATGCATCTTTCTCCCTGTGATGTGTGTGTGTGTGTGTGTGTGTGTGTGTGTGTGTGTGTGGTGGGGGGTGATTTCGTGTACTTCAGACCACCAGGGTTGACCTCTTTAAACACTGGCTGTTAACTCTGTTTTTTCTTCCCTTTCATTGTGTTTTTCTTACTTTTTGGCTCGACAAAGTGGTTGCTGTTGACTTCATATATTTTTTTGAAGATTTGACAGTTCAGTTAAAGTTTGCCAAGGATGGAATGTTTTCAGAAGGTCTCCGGCTCCCTTGCTTTCAGCTCCTGACTAGGTTGTTTTGTAATCTCAGGAAGCTGTATAATGGTGTATAATTGCCCAAAATTTAGCACAGAGGATTTATTTTCTTGGTCAAGTTCTCACAGTCAAGGTATAGTGCCACAGCTTGAAGCTTGAGCTCTAGGTCAGCAGCAGGTCTGTTCTGTATTCCTCTCATCGTTTACATGAGCATTCTGGAGTTTCCACTGTGTTGTCTGGAAGGGGAAGCTGTGTGAAATTTGTTAGAGCTGTCATGGAGTAACAAACATAATGACTGCCAGGACACAGTTTAGATGGTTTGGAGAAACCCTAACATTGTGTAGGCTTGCCGGAACATTTTCTTCATGTAACCTGAATCAAACATTCATCCACTCATCCATTCATTTGTTCGTTTTCAATAAATATTTGTTCAGTGCAGGGTTGTGGAGCTCAGCAGCAGGAGGTCATAATGCAGGGGACACCCTGGATGAAACACCATGTCTGAGCCCAAACAATGTCTGAGCCCAGAACCCAGGAGTGAAATGTAGTAGAATGGTGTAAATTTCAGAACGTTTTACAGAACAGTTCATTCATTTTTAAATTAAACCTGTCAAAATTATAGACAAAACAGCAGCATTCCTTGAAAATTTTTGGCAGGTCTAGGGTGATAACTGCCTTCATGTCCAATAATACACTTTGAGGCAGGACAGAATTATAAATCTTAATATTATAAAACTTTTAATTATTTCATGAATGATTAAATCTTTGCTAAAGGCTGATAGCTCAATGAAAATACACACTTTGGTCTATATTTCAATAGGTATTTCACTTTATGAACCATTATAATCCCAGCAATGGGTTAATAATTGATAGCTTAAAGAAATTTGTGGATGTTGCGATTAACTGGTTTCAGGATTGACCCTGATTAAAAACATCATGAGAATTTTAGAAACCATGGTAAAATTGTATTTTAGAAGCCTCACATTATACATTGCCCTGAAACCTTCCTGTTGTGAATGGGTGAGGGGCGTGTGTGTGTGTGTGTGTGTGTGTGTGTGTGTGTGTGTGTAAAACGTGCCAAAAAAACAGTGGTTCCCAAAAGGTTCAAATACATCTAATCTGCTCCAGTATCTCTGAGATCAACATCCATCCCTCCATATATACATCAAGATAAAAAATTTGCAAATTTTACATCAATTGCCTTAAATTAGGCCTTATGCTGGCCAGAGAGGTTCACAGCAGGTCAGCTTTAATGTTAGTTCATTTGCATTCAAGTTCATTTTGCAGGGATTCCTCTGTCACTTATAAACAAATTTTCTATAACTGGTGCTCCTCACCAGATCATCCACTGTCCCTGGTGAGTAAACACACTCTTCATAGACACTGAGTGACCGAGTGAGGAGAGGAACCGCCTGAGATGCTGACCTCCTTTCCATTTACCCGCTATGAATTATTTCTAAGTAGCCAAACGTTACATTACAAAAATTACCAGATAGTTGATGATGACATTTTGGTTCATTTTCTATGCTGGAAATATTCTATACTCTATAATCCCTAAATTATATAATCATTAAATCTGCTGTACACTTTCTGACATGGATTAGTTTACTTATCATTTCACATTCAGCCTAAAACCACATCTGATCCTACTGCAAATACAGGTCAGCCAACAAATGGCTGCTTTATTCAAAAGTCAGATGCAGATTTTAACATTATATTCAAAAGGAAGATAGGATTGTTTTCGTTTCAAAAGGCAGCTATAGTGAATATTTAATATGCTTACTTTTTGCCATCATATTTATTTTTTTAATTGAAAGTAAACTTGTGTTTTATTTGCAAGACTGAACGAATGTAATGGTATAAAGATAATAAAATATTGGGTTGTGTCTTGTCTGTCTTTGCCCTTCCATAGGGGTTCACCACCTAAAAGTTAAATTGCCTAAAAAATTGTGAGAACATTTAACCACCATATTTATAAACATGATAATCAAGCCATTAAAATCTCACATTGCAACATTTCCAAATCACTGTAAAGCTCCCTCTGTTACTCCCCAAGATCCTTTACATGCCTGTACCTTCATTTTGAGGTAAAAACTCTACAGCAAGTACATTCAGTAACTTGAAGGTACTCTACAAGGGGTCTGGGTACAGCAGATAGGTTCATTGGACAATGGCACCCTGCATTGCACTATGTGTGTGCATTATTGTGTCTGCTTTGGGATTTATTTTTTCATTACTTGGTTCGAAAGGCAACCTAAGTCTGTGTTGCAACAAAAGTCACTTAGGATGCCAGTGTGTGTGCTGGGAATGTTCCAGAACTGTCCACGCGCTTTTTCCAGGTTGCTGTGTTTTGTCTTCCCCTTCAAAATAAGGACCATTCATAACAGCATCCGAGTATCTGTTTCCACCCAGTGTTAGTCAGTTATTATAATGTCTTTCCTTTTTCCAGACTGACATCATCTCTCAGACGGCCACTCGTGACACAATAGTTGTTTCAACAGCCCTTGTCACTGAAGTGGCTGCTTCACACACAAGCAGTTACACACCATTCACTGTTATTATGGTCTCCTAGTGCACACACAGTGTGTTGGTGTTTATTACCTCACTTGAGGCACAGCCTGCTTTTATAAAGATGACCATGAGAAATTACAGATTTTAATGTATATCGTAATGACTACTTCAACTTATTATGAGCTCTGTTAATCACTGGGTGATTCAACTTAAGTGCAGGAAGAAGCACTTTGGGGGACCTTCTTAAAAACAGCCATCCACCTCCATAATGCCACATAAGGACATTTGACTGTATTTGTTTCTTTTTTCTGCTTTGCTTTGTTATTCATTGATTTTCACACATGTAATAAGTTTCTTGTGTTATGTATCCTATGCATCCAGCTGCTGTAAGGTGAATTTTAATAAAATCCTATCCGATCAATACAATCCTCTCCGATGCATTCCTTTGTGATTTATTTCAGGTGTTTATGAAATATGGGTCAGAGGTACAAATGTAAGGAAGAATTTTGAATGAAAACAGCTCTTTTTTTGATAAAAAAAATTTGATTATTGTGAATCTAGACACGTTTTTAAACGTCATCGTTAATCCAGTTTAATTTGTCCTTATAATAATAGCTGTAATATACACTGGGTCCTGGTAATGTGAACGGTTACATGACCAGTGTTGTCNAAAAATTTGATTATTGTGAATCTAGACACGTTTTTAAACGTCATCGTTAATCCAGTTTAATTGTCCTTATAATAATAGCTGTAATATACACTGGGTCCTGGTAATGTGAACGGTTACATGACCAGTGTTGTCAAATACAAATATTTTTCAGTTTTGGTTTGTGCTCTTGTTGTAGTGAGGATTGTGGTTTTATTTTTGTCACTTATCTACTTACAAATATATTGTTGTGGAGACCTGCAGCTCCACAAATCCCATTAGTGAGCGATGAAATACAGTGTTTACAGTGCCGGTCTGCTGTTTCTGAGGGATGGTGATCAATAAAACGATGAAGAATGTTGCACATTTACGCCATCAGTTATATAAGACGTGACATTAAAGTAAAATTGTGTGACTTTAGGGAGACAACATTTTTTTATTGTCAGGCATTTTAAATGAGTTCTAATTTCAGTGTAGTTTGAAGTTAATAAAAATGTTAATATAAAAGTTTTACAGAGTATTTTTTATTTATTACAGCCATATCCAAGACATTTTCCCACATAGTTTTTGGAGTTACAAACAAATCCAAGTTACAGACAGACCAATTACATCCATAAGTTGAGGCGCAGTGTACTGTAAGCTGAAGAGACAGCAGGGAGACAGTAAATTTCCATTGAAACACATGGCCGTGGGAAATTAGGGAGCCATGAGTGTGTTTATGTGAACGGGAATTAAACTTACACCAGGCTCTGTTGCTCTGCATGGCAACAGCGGACTTTCCAACATCAGTTACCCCAGAAAGGCAGCTCTGGCAGCTTACAGCACTTCCTTCCCCATGATCATCTGCTTTGGTTGAGGATCCACCTCTGCATCATTCTGCTCTATATCGAGCAACAGTGTTTCCGTTCGAGGCGCTTTGGCCTGCGGGATCACTCCAAATAAGGAATGTCTTATTAGACCCATGTTTTACAGAATACAAGACCATTTCCATCCCTCCATGCTTGTCCTGTCTTTCCAGACAGTGGCACCATGGCCTCTAAAAGCAGGGGGGAAAAACGGGCAGGTTTCAGTTGTCCCAAATAAACTAATTACATGGTGTATGAAAGATAAAGAGGCAAAGGGTAGTCACCTGTGAGTCATGAAGATGGTTAACAACCACCATAAAGCACCATTCAGGAATTTCCTGTGTGGGGAAGGTCACTATTTACTCCCTGAAATGACTCTTCCTGTATAGTTGAGTGTGGAGGGACAGATTGTTGCTGGTAATTATGGGGAAAAAAGGATGTTGGGACAGAAAACATGGAGAGTCCATTAGAGTAAGTTTTCCCCTAAACTAAGAAATGTACCATTTTTTATGGTTTTACTTTTAGTATTCCTGTTGTGTAATATAAATACTGTAGTTTTTTTCCTGCTGTTAATTCAGTAATATTCCAGTTCCAATTGTAATTAAATTTACTTTATTTCTCAATAGCAAGTAGCGCTGCGTGTGACCGCCAGGGGGAGGCATTGCACAGTCTGTGTCTATGAACCAATAACATCCATATTTGCAACAAGTTTCATCTTGTTTTTATTTATTAACTTAGTCATTTGCTCACAGAAAATTCTTACACAATGACTCCATCCCTAACATAAAACATGTGTTTGAAAAGAAAGACAGTTACTATATGCTTAACAACTGTCACACACTACTTATAAAAATCAAATGACCTTTTATAATTTTTTTTTAATCCATTTGAATTGTATTTGCTGCGAAATGGTTTTGTTACAATTTTCGCACCTAGCATAGTGAGAACAACCACTGGCTGCAACAGTCGAAATTTGTGTTGTATTCTTCAGTCACAGTAATCCAATACTTCACCAACCCTATTGTCTGCTTTGAAAAACCAAAAATTTGGAAGGTGTCCAAACCCCCTGGCTACGGAAAACTGCCACGAACAGCCGAAATTAAAAAAAAGGGGGTGTGAGAGATTGGATGAACAAAACATATGCAGGCTGTCACTCTGTCTGTTGCACGATTGCGCAGGTCGTGCAGCTACACGTTTGTGAAATCAGAAGGGGCAAGGTACATATCTTCAGCATAATACGTATTAAAGGTAAAAAAATGGCAATGATTATGAGTTGGCAGGTGCTCCTTTCAAGTTTCACAGTAATTCGAGTTCACTTGGTAACTTCTCAATGTCTCCTTGGGTTTCACTGTGCGCAAAATAGCAACGTACTTGACTGCTTTTTAGGAAGGTAGATCACAAACTTTAACACATCTATTACGGAGCTGGTCCACTGTTTCCAACCACTGTGTTCTGCTTTGACAAGACCAGATGTAAAAAGTTATATCTTGTTGTTTCATTAAAGTATTCTGAATATTTCATCTCCGTATCACTTCAGGGAGAGCTGTCTATGTAGAAAACAGAACACATTTTTAGTGAAAAATTGATTTAGTCACATGTTAAGTTTCACTATATTTGCCCATATGCTTCGTGTAGTGGAAAGTCGTATCCAGTCTGCATTGTTTCTTCCACCTTCAAGATTGTTTTAAATTAATGGGGAGGTACATGGAAACCTATATTTGTAACAATGAAAGAAGCAAAATTGCCAAGAGAATAAATCTGCAGTAAATCAGTGCCACTCCTTATTCTCTGATCAGGTGCAGGTCACCCCGAGGCCTGTGGGAAGAACCAGATACAGTCAACACACAGTGACTTAGAGCCAGGCAGGGAAGGCCTCAGTGTCTCACAAACTATTTCTCAAACTCCCTTGGGAACTTATAACGGCTGTCAATATACATTTACAGTACACAAAAATAAGGCAGCGTTCATCTACAGGAGGCAGGTCTGACTGGAAGCCATTTCCAACATCACTCACATTTAATTACTCCGGATGGGAGTTGTGCCATTGGAGGGTTCAAGGTGTGGTACCTGTGCAGTTGCCGGAAGGCATGATGACCATAAAGCAGAGCATTAAAGCAGCACATGCAGAAAGAAAACCGCTTCCAGGGAAGTATGTTTCATGTTAAAGCACATTGCTAAAGATATAAATTAAGGCTTTAGTTACAAAAGGTGTGCTCGCCAAGTAGGCCCTGTCACAGGGTTGCATGGATGTGTTTGTTTCTGTCATTGTGGTTCTCGTTGTTATTGGTTTGGCACTACTTCCACCTTCTCCTTCTCAGTTACAGAAGTTAATAGCAAAGAAGAGTTGTGCTTTTCAGGACCATGTGATAATGGACCAGACGTTATGGTACAGTATATTAAATTACCTACATAACAGGACATGCCACACTCAACTTAATCCTAAACTGACTGCATAAAACAATTATTTTTCTTCTGAATAGAGCCTTTATTTAAGATTTTTTTTATCAACACTGGGAAAGTACAAGAGAATATTTTAATAATTGGGGTGATTTCCAGACAAATCATATCATTCGCAAAGTGAACTAGGTATTAGTGTAGTATGAGAAGCGATATGCAGCCATAAGATTTCCCCAAAAAGGCACAGGCAGAATTCTCTTTATCATAAAAAACTGTAACAAACAGACCATTATGTATTTAAAAAAATCAATTTAATTTTGGACTCCATATGAAAGTGTCAATGACAGAATGCATTCCTCCTTGTTAAAAGCAGAGAAGTTACTCACTCCCCTCTGGGGTGGCTCATGGTCACCTAATAGCTGAGTAATTGGAAACATACCAGTTCATTCAGCAGCACCCTAATGTAACCCATGTGTTTTGTTTCAGGGCTGAAAGAACATTAATCAACACATCACTGATCTGCCATAAACATGGCGTTGCGGTCTCCAGATCCGCTTTGCCATTTTCTTTAATTTGGAAGGATTTTTAAACTGTGCATCATTTAAACCGCACAGCTTTTTAACCGTTTCTCCTGACAATGTCATGGTACTTTGTCATGTTATTTTGTTTCGGCAACTTGTTTTTTTTGAAGACGGAATTCAAATTCCAGCCCATCTGTTAATCACAGACTCCTACAGTGTTGTTTAAGGAAGTTTTAAGAAGCCTTTAGTGGTTTTAAGAATAAGTAAGAAAAAATTTTCCTGTAAAAATGCTACAATACAAGCAGAAACATTCAGCATGTAACTTGAATGCACCTGTTGAGAAACATTTTTTTTCAGCTGAGGGCCACTAGAAGTCCCACCGCTTCCTTACATGTCAGAAATTGTCAACAGAACACACGCACGCACGCACGTGCGTGCATACCTTTCCACAACTCCCTAACTCTATGCACATAAGTGAAATCGAATGAGTGTATTCTGGAAACCATCTCCTAAGACCTTGTCAATTAAACTGATATTATCTGTTCACCTGAACTATGGTGGAAAACAAAGCCATAGAAAACTAGATTAATACAATCAGGCTGTTCTACTCATCGGCCACCGAATGTTTAACTTCAGTGATTGTTTGAGAGCCACATCCAAGTAAATGATAAACTGTGATTGTAGCAAGTACCATGGCACACAGCTCTGATTGATGGTTTCCCTCTTATAAATCATAGCACGACATAAACTCACCCATACGATGCCTTCAAATTATCTACTTATAGGGTTTTAGCTCATTCGGCTCTGTTTTTTTCTCTTCCTTTAACTTACAATTACAGTGTCTGCGTATCGCTTCAAAATCTTCAAAAAATCATTTTGTTCCTGACGCTGCTTATTCTGCAAGAGGCACAAAAGAGCTCCAGTCATTGCAAGCTAAAGTTGCTGGTGGAAATCTGGAAACGTATCATTATGCAAGTTCGGGTCTAGCACGTGAAGTTACATGTCAAGTCGCTTTTTGACTGGCACAGTGTGGGCTGTGGTTCCTACTGTCTCAGGGTTGTGAATGAATGGCGCACATAATAGCTCTGCACATCATCTTACTAACACAATGGGATCACTACAGCACTATCAATGAAAGCTAAATCATACGGCTTAAACCCTCAATTTATTCACAGGTTAAGTAGTATTAAAAGCTTTAGGGAAAGCTACAGTGAGCTGAAAAATTCTCTGTAAGAGTGTTATCTTGTTTTCAGCAGCAGCTCATACAATGCAGGGTTGTGACATTTCTTTATCCTGGAAGGACAGGGTGTGAGGCAGGATGCAACATGGCCTGGATGCCGTTTTATATTACTGTATTATTTTTATTAACATGAAGCAACACTAAGGTTTACTTAGAAATGACTGACAATAAAAAACACACAATGGTTACCATCCTTAAGTCACTGTGCTTTGCTTACATATCTTTACACATACGAGACATACGAACTTCAGGCACGGCAGGAGCATCAAACATGTAGTAGAAAAGTGGGGTGAGTTGCAGTGTAATGGAAAATTGAGAACTCTTTAACATTTTTTTTAACTGTTTCACCTTAAAGTCCTCGTTGGGCTACAAGATTGGGCCCGATTCATTGCACAAACATTTTTGTCATAATCTGGTCACCTAACCTTAACCATCAGAAATGTGCAATGGTAGATCATTACCTCTTTTTAGTTTCTCTAAAAGTCTGGGGTTTGGTTATAATAAATAAACGGATGAAAATAGGCAAGTGGAAAAAATTTAAAGTAAGTGGATGAAATCTGTCCTATCTCCCTCCCCTCTACAGCACCAGTGCTTTTGGCTGGCTACTACCATCAGAAAGCTGATAATCACAAATAAATTATCTATCTATCTATCTATCTATCTGCTTACATACCTCTTACCTAGACTTTTAATATTTCAGCATCATGCTCCAGAAAAATAAATAACAAATAAAGATTTTATAATTTGCAATTATAAAATCAAATGATTTTTCTAATGAATCCACTTCATGAAAATAAATGGTTAGATTAATGGATAGATTTACGGACAGAGGGATGAATGTATGAAGATACTGTACATTTTGGAACATATGTTGTTCTCATTTTCCTTTTGTACTGTATGAAATGTACTTGATAATGAAACTTTTTTTTCAGTTTTCTATGTTCACAGACTGGTATTGATTGACTTAAATCTTAAATACTCTATCTTAAACCTTAAATGTCATCAACTGTTTCCTGTGTATAGCTGTTTAAGCTGTGATTTTGTATAGAACTACATGCACAGAACTAGTTTTCAGACTTCATCCCAATGAAAGACTGTTGTTGCAGAACGTTTTGTGCCATAATGTTCAACCTTGTGCTTCTCACTTACTCCGAAGGTTGAGCTAATTTGCTAATGACTCTTCCAAGAGATTAATTTTCTCAAATTAAAAACCAAAAGGTCTGAAGTAACCCTTTAGGGAGAAATATTTTTACAATGCCACTGCAGAACTACTCACCGAGGAATCAAATCAAGGAAGACCTCAAAAACCATGACCTTCATGGTTTGCTGCTTCAGTGATTAATAAAATAAGTCCAGGTCATTAATTCCGATTCTACCGCTCGCCCTGTGACTGTTCAGTGTAAACAGTGCTGTCCTGTATTTAGAAACTGTTAATTTTATGTCAGAAGGCTGTAGACGGAATAGCGAACAAGCGCATGATGCTCACAGAGTGTAAGATGGAGGCCCAGTGCTTTTCTTGTGAATCTGGGGAACAGGAACCAGTGGTTTTGGTCATTTCCAATGGAAAACCTGATCACATAGTTACATAACGTCTTCAAGAATATGAATTGGACTGTGTTGTTTCAATGCTGAATAACTTTAACGCTGATTATGGTTAGCCAGAGATCTATATAATCAGTACCAGAGTTAGAGCAGGGTGGAGAAAAAATACCTATTATTATTATGGGTTTGTCTGCTTTAGTTCATTTGGCAAACACTTTGTACCAAAAAGTTTGTTTCATATACTGGAAAATATTGCTGTAACTGGCATACAGTCATATGTTTCAGAGCTTATAAATGAGATGTGTTAATAGACATAAAGAGTACAGTAATGATTTGATTTATTTGTCTGTTTTTGGTGGAGGAAATGACCATCTTAAAGGTTAGACGGTTGTCCTTTAGATTTGGTCACTTGATAAAAATGATTTTAAAAGGAATTACCCCTTTAAAAATTGGTGTATCAGGCTGAATGAAGATACTGGAACTCAAGTTTAACATTTGTATTCATTCATTAAACATGGGACACTGATTTTAATAACTCTACGTCTTTACTTACCAGTCAAAAGGAATTTGCAATAATGTGATTCTAATACTTTAATTCTTGATGTTGACATGTCAAGATGTTTATTATTTCTTGTGAAAAATTATGAGGGCACTTTAAAAATCGTAAAAAAAAAATTGAATGCAGGGTCTTTGAATGTTAAGAGTCACTAACATTTCAGAGCACCATGGTATGTCCTCTGACCTCATGTGACCTTTTTCCCCCAGCATTCCTGCTTGAAGCAGTGGTGCGCAGCACTGGCACGTCAAGAACCGAAATTCCCAAAACTTCAATTTTTTGGCAATAGAATTGTCAACATTTTGCAGGAAGAATGTTAAAATGATATAAACTTTGACTTCACTGTCATGGTTTTTCAACATTTTCAGTCATAATGAGATAATCATAAGCGGAAAACTAAAGCACATTATATTAAAAACATACAGCTAGGAGAATAATCAAGTGCAGTATCAACCATTTCACTATCTGCGAGGTTTCACCATTTGTTCCATGAACTCCACCTGATCATAAAGTTTGAAAAAAACATTATTGGGGTCTGACTGAAAGCCTTTGCCAGTGTCAGCAATCCCATATATCCGTAAATACTTTGGCTGTACTTATCTATAACCGATTCCACATTAGTTGGGTCAGGACAGCCAACACCCCGGCAACGATGTGCTTGTCTAGCGTTTTTAAACATAAAAAGCACTGCGACTATGAAGTTCTGTCATCCATGATGGTATTAAAGATGTTGGTGCTGAGAAAAAACGGACAGGCTAATAATGTCCCGTTCGGGCCGTCAGGTTACCCTGTCACAATGTGTAATTACTCCTATTGACTAATGAGGCTCCCCGCTGCAGACACCATGACGTCTCGGCCTCATGCCGCTGCCGTGAGCTGCTGTTCCTCCACTTCAAAGGGTCTTCAAAGCGCCAGCTGCGTCCTCCTCTTAAACAACGTGCTCACGGGCCATGATCATAACCCGCTTAGACAACGTCTGTCCGGACGGCATCTTCCGCAGTCGTGTCACCAGGCAAGAGCTCTGGCTCTCGGGAAGGAGCTAATGGGGGTGTCGCACACTGGCCACTTTGAACCAGCTCGATGTTCAAAGGAGTCAGTCATTTGGCTGTTTTGTGGAAAAATATGACAGGACACCCCAACAAAGGCCCTGTTACTGAGCACAAACTACAGTAACAGCCCTTGTCATCGGGAACCCTGGGACTGAACAGTGCTCTCTTTTTAACTTGCAGTTTTCTCCCAAGATTTCTTTATTACTTGCAGAAAACAACTTGTCGCGCTGCAGTTATTTGAAACCTGACAGGCCCATTTTTTAACATGGAAGTCCTTGTTTGAAGGGATAGAATAATTAAACAAACACAATTGTTTCTGTCTTTAAAGACAACCTGCTTCAGAATTGCACTCTTGTTACATGTTGACCATTTTAGTTAAAGATTATTGTTAAATTCAAACCAGAACTTGAGTCCTTTTCATTTCTTGAGGTGAGTGCTTTGGTTTGTTCTTAAGACCAGTTGTGGATAATATTAAAATCTGCCAGTGTTTATGATCATTTATGAGAATTTTTGGCTGAATAACCAAAGTGTATCTTTATACACAAAGTGTATCTTTATCTAATGTAGGAGGACATGATTTAAAGGTTTTCAGCCACTAATGGAGGTGGTTTATCAGTCCTGCAATGTCAGATTTTTGCTGCCATGTAAAGCTTTTTATTTGTTGCTAATTTTTAATTTCTCACAGTACTTTGCTGCTCTGTCCTGAATGCTCTGGCAGACAATTCAATTGTCACTGTGTTAAGTCTGGCCTTTTCATGGAATCCAGCTGCAAGCATTATTTCAATCAGATACTAATGAAACACTCAGGAACAGAGGTGCTGACAGCCACGAGCAATTCATCAAAACCAGTCGTCTTAAATGACAAAAAACAACAAAACAGCGGGGATTAGCCTACCATTCTACATTTCATCTGTTGCCTTTAATTTTTCACAGATGATTGCATTAGTTTATAAATCTCCATTATTTCAATATTCCCTCTGCCCACTGCTTTTCAGATGGACCTCACATGTAGTTAACAGCTAACAGATAATTGTACAACATGTTGTTTTTATGGAAGGATTGAGACAAAATAGCCTTACGTACAAAAGTGAGATTCTTTAAATTCATGGAATTTAAAAAAATGCAGACATATTACTGCGAAGGGGAAAGTGTATATGCAACAAGGACAGCAATATTTATTTTAAAACAGATGCATTCAACATGATACGAGCATTACTTATGCAGCTGCTAAAAATGTGACTACTGCCATCCACCAACTAGTGATAAATTTCAGTAGTTGGCCAAATTTTTCTTATACTCAAATCCATAAGAAAAAAACTATTTCTAGTAAGTGAAGGATCACACCTTTTTAAAATAATCTGTTTAATTTGTCAAAAGACAAATACACGCCAGCATATAGTGTGTGTCTACATACACACACACACACACACACACACACACATATTTGCATTATAGATGATACGTCTGTTAATCTTTATCAACTGGTAACCTCAGAAACAGCTAATAACGAAAATGATGCAATTCACAATATTTTCTCCAACCAAATCCAAGATATAATTTCTACGAATATTACATAAGTATATAGTATGTTTTCTGTATTCAAAAAAATGTCATTCAAACATGCTTTACCCTCTTGTTTCATGAACTTTCAGCAGTTTCTCCTCAGCGTGCATCCATTGTCAATTGCAAGCCAGCAGGGTGTGCTGACAGAATCAATTCCACAAACCCCATCCAGAGAAATTAGCTGAACATCAGAACTGACAGCATCTGTTTCCAATATGTACCATGGCGGAAGGGTGGGTGCTCCATTTAGTGGCAAAAAGTACAGCCTGCTGTACCTTTAAATAGCCTGTGGGTAAGGGCAGGACGGATGTGGGGCATATTGTTCTATCCCAGAGTCCATGAATCTGGACTGCAGCTTCTTCCCTTTGAAGACAACAAATGTACAATTAGACAGGAATGCATGCAATGTCGTCTGCACCCCATGGATTTTGTGTAGCACTTTGCAGCAGTGAAATTATAGACGTTTCCTCTGTGTTCGTGACTGCAGAGCTCCATCAAACAAATACTTATTGCCAGTTTTCAGTTAAAATATACTTCATAGACTTCTGATTCAAAATGCTTTAATAATTTCTATCATATACAAAGTTACTCTTTGACTGAAGAAACAAATGTTTTAGTTTGCCCTTTCTTATCACCAAAGTTAATGTGCACTGTGGCAAAACTAAAACTAAAAGTGTCAGTAGCTACTCCTGTGACAAACAAGCCACGATGACCGCAGCCCTGGTTTTGTGCAGGAAGAACTTGCTAGTTTACCACAACAGCAGCCCAGCAAAGAAACCCAGTGATGGCATTTCTGCATCTGTTCTGTGTGTTAATATGCATCATCTCTTGAAAAATACCTGTATATATTTTGTATGGTGAAGTACAGCAAGAAAGATGTTTAATGTAAAAAAGTCAAAATACCAATATATTAAAACCCTGTTAAAAACATCTGAATGAAGGAGATTTTCCTACATGGCTGATGCACATAAGCATTAAACCCACATCCAATTATATGTTTCACTGAGCCCATGTTGAGAGACTGCCACCGAACCCTATTCGATGTTTCCTACAAACAAACATGAAAGTGTGCTGCTTTATTAGAACAGCATGTAAAGGACAGTGTGGAGTTCAGAAATGTGCATGTGGAACTACATAGAAAGTTTATTTACACAGCATCCATTCTAAAAAGTAAAAAATGAAGCTGACTGCAAAACTTTAGTCATGGAGCAGATACTTCTCTCCAAAGCAACGTACCATGGTCTTCATCTAGTATTAAGGTGGTGCCTTTGTCCAAGATGACCTACACTGCCAGATACCCTATGCTAAACACCCTACAGACAGTCACCTACAGCAGACCCTACAGCAGAGCACTGTAGGGTCAACAGTTCACCTGAAACACCTGTTTTTGGAAAGAACCAGAAGGCAATCAGTGCAAACCCTGAGAGAACATAAATTGTACAGATAGAATAAATTCAAACCCGTGTCTGAACCTTCACTCCAGAAGTTGTGACACCAGCACCACCTGATAGAATCTTTATTAGTCATGGTTTTTACAAAAAAAAATTAAGAAACATCCTTTTGCTGGTATTTTTGACTCCGATGTTGTTTTGGCTTAAGAGCTTAGCAGTTTGATAAATATTAATACTGATTGTGGTCTATGCAGAAGTCAGAGCAGTACAGCTTGATGCAGCTTACATCAGCTTACATGCAACTTACAGCTTGATTTTCTTCTTGACACAACACAGCTGTTTAAAGCACAGTAACGTTGTTGGCCACTTTGGTAAAAATGGGTTTTTATTTATCCAGTAAACCCCTGGATGCTGCATAGTGCAGGAAGAGGTGCTTTTACCTTCTACCTCTTATACTGAGACATTCCTTGTCGTACACATTTGTTCTTTCGTTGCTAGTGTCCGCTGTGTAGGTGTCAAATTATTCAAGGTTTACAGGTCAGTTTTACACAGTTTCAGAATTTGGGGTTAATTTGGGGCTAATTTCTATTTGTTGCATAACACTGTATTTTTATTCAGTTATGTACCTTATTTCATGTGAGTCAATTTAGACAACTTTAGGTGTGGTGTGAGTGTACACATTTTATAAGTAAGGGAGTGCGTTCTCAAACCAAGAGATTGCAAAAGTTATGCAACCCCACTCCTCTGGGTGAAGGCAGTTGTCACCAGGTAACACCATTGCATTTATACTGAATAGGGGAAGCTGCTGACTTCATAGTCAGCCAAAGTTTGTCTGTTAAATGCTATTATAACAGTGTTTCATATTAGTTCATATTTATCACTTTTACATAAGGACTTCGGCTGTACCAGTATCAGTGGGTGGGATATCCCATGTATCTGGCAGTCCATTCTATCCTCTGGGAACCAGGGTTACATAAATAATCAAACATTCTTTACAAAGTAGGTCCTTCTGTGCCTATTAGCGGGATTTTGAATCTTTATGTTAACACCGTTCACCAAATTACCTACCTATGTTTACCTATACATTTTTTTTCTCCATGTAATGAAAGATGAGACAGAAACAAAACCAAAATGTCCCAGGAAAAGTCTGAATATTTGATGTCAGTAGAACAATAGTCGTCTTTTTTCCTCTCCATACATAATCAAAACCATGTATTGAGTTACTGTATATGACAGGATAATTATTCACATTCCATCATTATTCACAACTTGTAGTTGACCTAAAAAAGTCAAGTTTGCATTGAAACCTATCCGTTTGGTTCCACAGTAGTACCAAATACTCCTGACGACAGAACACATTCACTTGCACTACTGATCTGACTTTAACTTTGGGAAGATACCTAACACTGCCACTCTGTCTGAATCAACAAAAAAATCCACTGAATTAGCACTGAACCATTTGCTGCAGTATATTTATATATATTTGTAGGTGCCATATTATCATTATATAAGAAAGTGAAAGTATACCAGAAAAGTTTTTATTATTCTTGCTATTATTACTATTATTTACATTAATTTACCAGAAATTTTTATGAAATGCAACTTTGTGCTAAGTAACATTTTGTAAGACTGATTCATCCTTTTTTCAGAATGGTATTTTACCCTGGGAGAATCTGGTTAAAAACTTTGTTTAAAGGTGTTAAAACAGGGTTCAAACCAAGAATTTTTGGATTGCAAGGAGACAGTCGTAATCAGTGTGCTACGCATTAAATTAGACAAAAAATCAGTTGAAAAACAACGAAAATGCCCTTTTGTACTGGGTCATAATAATTCTCTGAACATCATGCAAATTAGGAATGTGATCAAAGTGAACATAGAGATACACCCCTAACAGTAAGGTACTCCGCTCACTGGTATGAACTCTGCCAGTTCAGAAATGCACAATTGTTTAACTCTTGATAGTATTATGTAAATTAACAGCACACATGGCTTATTTCTGAGATATATTTAATAATATATTATTTTATTTGGTGGTATAAAAAAGTGTAAAATGGCTATTTATAAAGTTGTCTGTTAGTATTGCACTGAAAATCCAGTTATTATTATGTTTTTTCTGCTTTCGGTGGTAGTGAGATATATTAATGCAATACAGTTACAACTGAACAAATTCTTCTGTGTGAATTATCCTTTTCTACACCACCTGCTATGACTGTAAGCCAACTAACAGTCAGGGAATTTTACAAATTCCATCTGGTTTACTTAGCTTCTAAACACCTCTCCCCAAGGCAATTTATAATGTTAAGGTTGTACACAAAGGTAATTACAATTGTTTTCCCATGTGTATGGCATTACAGTTTAATATAAAAATATGGGCTGAGTTGCTTAATCCGTATCTCGGATACAGCGGAAGAAGTGGGGTTTGAACAAAGGACCTTCTGGCTGCAATGCTGCTGTGTAATCTACTGCCCCTGGAGCACCTCCAATTACAATAAAATATGAACCTTCAATTTTCTAGCATTACTGTTTTTATTTGTGAAGTGCAGTACATTTTGGATCAAAGCACTTCCAAACTGTAACCTTTTAAGCAGTTTCATTTCTTCGTGAAGTACAGGAGTTACAGTCACGCATATATTGAGTAGGACATTTTCCATCCTAGTTTATTGCCTTTCTGCTGGGAAAAAGTGAACCAGATGCTTTCCTTTCTTGTCAGTCTTCAGGTTGTAATAAATATATCCTGCATGGGCTTCTGCCAGGTAAAGTTTCTTTACTCTGTCCACCTGTGTCTATCAACCTGGACTGTAACCTTAGACTCAAAGTTATGGAGCCTGGGTCTTTTTATAAAGATGAATGAAGTAATGCTCTCTACAAATCTCCAATAAACAGCCTAAAGGGCACGAAATTCTGAAACTCTGCATAAATATATGTTTCATAACTACTTAAACGAGAAGAATCTTTCAGGGTTTGGAATTTGTGAAAATATACTTCATGTTTTCACTCTTTGACCTCTCCATACAACAACTGTCTGCCCTGAGGGTAAAAACATGACTAATCACCCGTAGTATGAGGTACCAATGTACAGTCCTCTGAAGTTAGCTGGGAACTGTAAATGATCAGTGCACATTCTGACACCCGTCAGTGTAATGCTGGAAATGGAATATGAGACCCAAGCTGGTAGAGGTAACAGTAGCAGGTGTAGCTGTATTAGATGTATAGCTCTAAGGAGGAAACGACTAAAGCTACACCAGAGAGTGATGGTTTGTTATGTGCAAAGAATTTGTATAAACTGCACTCAACAAAAAAAAAAAAATTATACGGTTACAGCACATAGTCCAAAAATACTACATGTTAATAATCCAGTGGGTCCATGAATTCTCCGCAGCTCTTTAGAATCTGTAATACATGACTAACCTGCTGTTTATTATCAGTTCCGCTCTTACACTGTAGTTCTCTCTCAAAGTAATTTAACTGCAAGTCATTCTATTCTCCAGAAGAGAACATTATGTGACCTGCAAGGAACAGGTGATTTAGGTAACAGAGACTTAACTACCGTTATGGTGCAAATGGCTCTGGTTACTTGTAAACTTGCAAAAAAATCATCCTCATATTTGGTTGCAACTCGGTAATATAATAATTTCACTTGTGTAAAAATAATAATTTGTGTAAATAATTTCACTCGTATACACGAAACTCCTAAGTCGATCTCGAGATACCTGTGTAGTAAATGACTCTAGTAAAAAAATTGTGCAACATTTGGCCACTAGGCGGTGACCTTGATAACTGATAATTTCATTTGTTTTAAAATTCTAACCACTAAAAAAAGAAATAACTGTCCTCTTATCTGCAATGAAACAGGAGTCTGAGCCTAGCCACTTAACTTCTTTCCTCAGGATTCCAAACATATAGATATCCTTCCATCATTCCATCCATTTTCATTGCCCACTTTATCAAGTGCAGACTTGCAGTGAGATATAAATATATAGAGAGCATTTTGCTGCACACAGATGGAATTTGTGAAGAAGGCATATGAGTTCTGCATTAAAAGATGAGGTGAGAGATGAACGAGTATGAAGTGGCCACGAGTGTGAACCACGGGGCTGAATTCTACAACACGTCAGCCTGGAGTGGAACCTTGATAAAAACAGAACAGACTGTGACAAAACCCATTAATCCAAACTAAGAACTACCTTTCATTACTAAACCTGTGTCTACATTTACACACACAAGTTGTGCTTATAATTTGATTTCAACACTTTATCATCAAACCGCCCCAATTACATTTTTTTAAATTTATAAATAGTTAATTTGATTGCCTGGAGTCATAACACTGGAAAAATTTTGGATATGTGTTCCACTACGAAATGAGTCTGTTAGTGGCAATATTAACTTACCAAGGTTTTTGAGTCTCCTTTTCTATGCACCAGTTAATGGAAACAGGCCTGGTAATATTCGTAGGAGTCCACACTGCGTTTGAGCTGGGTTACTGCGCACTAATCTGCATTAGTCCACTTTTATTGAAAAGGACTAAAGCCAAGTATTTGGATTGGCAAGCTGAGGTTGTTATTAAAATTAAGTATTTATGGAATCTCTACCAAAGCTTTAAAATCTTAGATGCAGAGAACCCTCCCAATGTCCTTATGAAATTACCATGTGGTTTCCTGTTTTTCCCCCTGGCTGAATAGTATGTGAGATACTTGTACTTTTGCAGTAAAGCAAACAAAGGTCTTAGCCCAGCTTTTTTGGTGCACAAGCTCATCAGCTGTACATCCCAAACATTTTATTTTCAAAAGCTTGAGGACACAAGGAGAACTCTGCATACTATATTTTTGAAAGTCTGCCATCCCTCAGGAGTTGTCTTTTACAAGATGAAGATAAGTATGGCAGAGTTTGAAGGACTTCAAAACACCTGTCTTTATCACGGCTGATCATCAGTGTTGAAAATGTTTTTCTAGTGTTCAAGAAAATGCTCCAGGACAGTGAATTAAACAGGGGCGTTTGAAGAAGGACTGTCGACTTGTGTAAAGCCATCAGTGAGGGTCTGTTTTTCCCTTAATAATCTAAGAGATAAGAAGTCACTTTCATCTT
Organism: Arapaima gigas; assembly: GCA_900497675.1. Lineage (NCBI taxonomy): Eukaryota > Metazoa > Chordata > Actinopteri > Osteoglossiformes > Osteoglossidae > Arapaima > Arapaima gigas. The sequence goes on along the minus strand of UFQX01000023.1, from coordinate 353,836 downwards.
ATTGTGCATGTGGTTTTGGTCTCCCGTTTTAATAACAGTGATGCAAGTAATAACAGGAACTGGTGTATTTCCTCTTAGGCTTCCTTAGGGCAGACAAATGAAATGTGAAAGAGAGACATTGGTTATTTCCTCAAGTTAAAGAGCCTGACAAACCGTTTACAGGGTTTGCCAGATGCAGCAGTTATCTAATTGTCAAATCAATATTAAAAGTGCGCATTTTGAGACAACTACAAGAAACATTGGTCAGTCAATAAAATAATTAGTTGATTTGCATTGGATCAAATCAAAAAGCCAGCTTCTGTTGTGGACTAACAAGGTCCAAAATATGTTGACTACTGCACTGCAGGTGTAAATTTGTTTGAAAGACAGCAGCTCAAACTTTCTTTTTTGCCTTTTCTGTTTCCTTACTAGTTTGATCACAAATGCCACGTGTAGGTTGTTAATCTTTATGAAATTCTTCATCACTGAGGATAACATAATGAAAGCTGTTATTTCTAGGTTGGGAAAGGGGATTTCCCACTATGAAACAGAGCTTTCTTCATAGGCCCAGACACTGAAGCCAGAATGTATTTTAATGAGGAACTATAGATTACTTTTGTGCAATGAAACACAGAAGGCTTTGTGTACTGCTGGTGGGAAACCATTAGGTCTTCTTACATACATGTGCGAAAAATTATGAAGAGTTACTCAAACACTTTGGTGGAAATTGGTTTTCAGCAGTTGCTCCATATGTGTGAACGAATTTTCAGTTCTAGAATGACTGTGTGTGCCTATTCGTTCTCTTCAAATGTTCATTCCTCTCCACCTGGACGAAAGGATGGGAGCACAGTTGTGTGACTTACATGTATGCGGTTATTCTTGTGCCCTTGTGAAATCTCGGGTCATGTGATCGGTGAAGTTGTTTGACCCTGCCGCAAACAGACACACACACACACACACACACACACACACACACAAACACACACACACATGCTGTACATACACATTTTATTTTACCTGTAGTTCCCTGTAATACCTGATCAGCCTGACGGCTGTGACTGATGTTTTACAGGTCAAATGATGTACAGGACAAAACCATGAACTGGAGGATTTTGCAAAGGTCAGCATAATTTCCTGGTGTGTACTGTGAATGTGGGCTTTATATACTTATTTAATGTGTTTCTTACTCCTGAAAAGCTTAGCTGATAATTTGGTTCAACAAAACGTTCAGTTTTAGCCAGCAGCCTCCCTGCTTTTTTGGGAACTGGCTGCATTCAGTTAATAAGTTTACGCCAACAATGTTTCCCTATACCTGTAAACGTCAGCTTTCTAAATAGATTTCTTTTGTTTTCATTTGTTTCACTATCATGAATTAAAGCGTATGACTTATTTTAAACTGAAATTCTAAATTCAAAGTGAAATTAAGTCCAAGATATATTTTTTTAAATGGGCACTTGGACTTCATGATGAAAATTTTCAAATTTTGTGAAAATTTTTAAATCCTACCCGTTGAAACTGGATCCACTTTATACTTATGTAACTAATAAAAACATAGGGATAGGTGCTATCGATGGTTAAAATGAACCTATGTAGTGAAATGATTTAAACGTTTGCTCAAAACACTATTTTACGGGTTCTGTGTTGAGCATCTGAAATATCACTTGAGTTTTAGCCAACCCTGACCCACAAGGGTAATTTCATTTTAACGTTTTAGCACTTTAAATCATCATAATTAGCAAATGCTCCTTCCTACCGATCACATAATCCCAGGAAAATCTTTAAAAGTGAATTTATTTGGCTGACATTTTAACTGGAGTTACACATTTATTTCGAGCTTGGAAAGACACCTAAAAGCAGAGATGTTCCCTTTAAGTCAAACTCATAAAGACACCATGTGTCAGTGAATTATATGTTTGCATGATTAGAAGCTTGAGCTACATAAACAGGCAGTGTCAAGATTTACATTTTACCGCTTAAGTACAACCAGCTGCTCGGAGTTACCCCGAACGGGGGAAAAAATGTAGTTAATCAAGGACACGGAGAGCTTTTTAAAACCCTTCCTCTGTTCCTCTGAGGCTGATAGACAGAACGTACAATTAAATGTCTATTATGGAAAATATTGTCAGTATTCAGTATTCTGAGAAGGGCAAACTCAAAAGGTCTTAATCCGAATTTTCATTTCTTCGCATTTGGACTTTAAACTCTCGTTCCCCCACCAGCCGGCTTCCTAAAGTGCGCTTTAAGCAAGAATGTGTTACATTTGTCATCTCTTTCATCTCTTTCAAACTGTGACTCAGGTCAGGAGTCCTTATCATCCACCTCTGCTCTGTAATTAGGAGGATGGAGAGCATCTCTCGAGGGCCACGGGCTGATTCCAAATGACGCTTTTCATTTTGACCTTTGCTTTTGGCATGCGAGTTTACACTGCTGGCTCATCTCTGCTTCTTTTATGTTCACAAACAGGGAGAAAGCTAAACAACTTATTGAAAAGGGCTCTCAAGCTGATTAAAGAAGGACAAAATAAATAAATGCATGCAGGTCAAACTGTTTAAGGGAAGAGGTCCCCTGTTTACAACATGCACAAATCACAGACCGAGCTATCAAGAGGGGAGAAAGGTTAATAATATTGCCTCTCGGTTCACCGATGATCCTAAATCACGCTGAAATGTTTCATATTCTCTTGCTTACTGTTGACACATGACTGCTTACGAATCCCATAAGCAAATTACCTAAGATTCAGGGCCAGTGGAAAATAGCCTTGTGTTTTCCGACTCAAGTACAAACACGTTGTGCAACAATTGTATAAATAAAATTAGAGCGGAGGACAGGTGCTGAGGACAAGCACTTGATGGGGGTCACATCAGATGCCTGCTATAGGTTTCGGAAGAAGTGCACATACAAGGTGAGAGTATGTGCTCCCTGTCCAAGACTGCAATCCAATCTTATCCTTTTCATGCATAAATGTTCCACACCACTGTGTTCACTAAATTCCTTTATGTTACTGTTACTGTTCCTCTGTGACTTTGCCTTTTAATTTGTTGAAGATATAATTTTTAAATTCCCCCTTATACCAGTAAGTAATATTACGTTCATAATATTTTTTAATTTGAATAGAGCTGCCAAGTCTTTTGCCAATAGCTCAAACAAATGTATTTTTATGAGAAACTAAATGAGGAAAATACACCATAAATGCTAAAAAGTAAGCAATATATATTTCTGATTAAGTTAATCCTCGACAGCTGTCCATGCAAATAGAAGTATTTAGGTAGTGTTAACCATTGATGTTCAGATTCCTGCAGGCTTTTTATATTTCCAAAATGTTGAGTAAACAGTCAGTTCTTTTGATGTGCCTCATTTACATAAATATAATGGCACAGTAAGGAGGCATGAATATTTATCACCATGACATCAAGTCATGACATTTGTAGTCACTGTATGTCATAAATCACACCTTTTTTTATTGTTGTGGCCAGTTTGTGAAGTGCTGCTGAATTTGATATGTTGTTCGCCGAGAGCATGGACATGTACCATTTTCCTATAGTAAAGCTGGAATCCTGGAAGCATCTGAGCTGTGTCACATGCCATCACAGATTTATTTATTTTTAACCCAAATTTTCAACTTTGCACATTTCCGCCCATCATTAGTCTTAACCTATTCATATAAAACCATGTAGTATTCGAAATCTTTACTGCTTTTTTTAAGTTACATTTACAAAGTACACATTTTCCCATGTCAGTGCACACCCACTAGCAGTTGTATGTAACCTTGCTAGCGTGTGGTTTAAGTCACCACATGTAAACAATGGAATGTGTGTCCAAAGTTCAGCCAAAGAACTGTTAACAGTTGCGGGGAGTCAATGGATCAGTTTGATGACTCTTGTCAGCACTTTTACTGCTGACATTTGGAATGTGTTTGATAAAAGTTATCAATTTATTCTGTTTTGGAAGATACAGAAGTAGAATAATGTGCAAATGCTGTAAGAATAAAAACAAATAATTGTTGCATGGTTTTCTTGACATTCCATCGAAACACAAGTCACTGCCCTCATATCCAGCAGGTGACCATACAGCTAAACCTGTGAAGGTGAAATCTGGTAATTTTCTGACCCATAACTGTATTCATAGACAGTGAGGAAGATAACACTGAAGCATTATGTAGCCCTCGCCGGCGAGCCTTTATACTTTAGATTCTTTTCAGAGGAACACACAAAAAACAAGAGCTCCAATGTAACACCTTCAATGTATTATAATGTTTAAAAAAGGCCCATGATTATGAAATGTATCTAATTTTTGATGAAATATATAAATATATGTACACCTGATTCATCGGTCAAGTTCAGAGTCGAAGCCGATGGTTGGTAGTGTTACAGGCAGGNAAATATATGTAAATATATGTACACCTGATTCATCGGTCAAGTTCAGAGTCGAAGCCGATGGTTGGTAGTGTTACAGGCAGGCAAAATCCAGTTATTTTTTCTGACCTTTGTGTGCTAGACAGGCTTGAAACTAAATTCTTTGAAAAAGGTTACTACAATACTGAAAGTTTCAATTATATTTCAATCAAATTAAAGTAAAACTGTTTAATTTACCTGCAAAAGTGACAGAGCATTTGGCTAAAAATATTTTAATTGTCTTCAACATGAATTGTACAACAGGTTAAGGGAAGGCATGTCAAGTGCAATTTTCCACATCAGAATGTAAAATGTGCACAATTGGCATCAATCTATGTTAAATTTATACATTTATTTCATTTTAACATTGTTCATTTTAAAAAGATTCCAGTAAAAACCCAGAATATGTATGGAATTCTTTATTTGCATGTTCAGTCTCCACTATTTTGTGGAAAGGTGCATCAAAAAGACTTAAGTAAGCAAACATGACTTGTCCATCATCATTGTAAAGGTTGGTCTAAATTTTTTAAGGGATATCAAATGTGATGGTTGCAGTTATACCAGACATATGTGGAAATATATGCTAATTTGTATACATTTGTTTTCAGTTTGCAACTTATGGTCAGCTGCTAAAACCACATATATATGAAAATAGTCTGACACATAGCACAGATTGAGTTAATATGTTTGTGTTAAACATTACATGTAGTAAAGAAATTCTATTACCTTCAACTAATCAAAGCCATTTACACTGTGAAAGAATTTAAAACTTAATCGTTTTCAGATTCCCAGCTAATGGGTGTTGCTCATCATAAAAATGTCTGGTCTGTGTCCAAAAGGGTGTTCCAGGCAAAAGTCTTGGGAACCAGCATAATTATTTACGATTTTTACCTCTAAACATAATCTGTGGTGGAAAGTGGAATGTGTAGTTTTACACAATGAAAAACAATGTAAATATATTAGATTCTCAATAGAATTCAATTTTCCCTCAACGTACAAAACATGAAAAACATGCAATTTCTTTCCCACCACACGTTGGCGCACTCTATCCTGAAGGGCTGTCTTTTTTGTTTTATTTACACGTGTTCAGAAGATGCACAATTTTCGTTATTTTTTTCAATGTTACATTTTCCGTGCTAGGTAGCATTTAGTTTGCGCTCCAAAGGGAGCACCGCGCCAAAGACCACCCTTTAGGTTATTTATGCAACTAAATAGACAAATGAATAATGCAGACCTATGTCATGCATTAGAAGTTAAATATAAATGCCCACTTATTATGACTGATAATTAGTAGCCACTAATTCCGTTGAAATTCTAACTACAGCATTACTACTTCTTCCATGAATATCGCATGTAGACAAACATTAACATGATAATAAGAGCTTGATTGTTTTTAATGACTTGTGTTTGGTCTTTTGTTCCGAAGTAAATAGAGATATAAGATTAAGGGACACACAGAGTGTGAAGACACTCCTCATGTGGTGTGAATTACGAAGAGCCCTGTGAAGGAGGTGCTGAGATTGACACCCGGTGACATCACAACAGAAACTGCTGCGATCGATTCAGTTCCCTCATCCCAGGAAAGTTCTCATCACACCAAATGAGAGAGGGGGGGGACTTTCTTTTGCTATTGGCTTCTTAAAATACCCCGCGAAGTCACTTTGACTCCGGAGCGGAGCTGCCTGTTTGTCGGAGCCGTGGAGAACATGAGCCAGAGGTGCCGTCGCTCGCGGCCGGAGTTCCGCTCTGCGCCACACAGCTGTGCGGAGTAACGCGGCGTCATGTGGAAAGTGCGGGAGAACAAAGCGAGGAGCCCCGCAGGACGCGGCTCTTGTTTATAGGTGACAGCGCGCCGAAAGCGGCCCCGCACCGCGAGGATCTGTTGCGCTCCGGCTCGAAAAACTGGGACTTATAAAAAAAGAAAAAAACATGTGAATGGAAAACTGTAAAAGACATTCCACGACGACGGAGATCTTGAGCGCAACAGACTAGCCGGGCTTCTCAACGACGCATTTTTAGGATAGAGAAAATTAAAACGAACAGCAAAACGCCAGCGTTGGTTTTTTTTGTGTATTTTTTGGATGGTGCCATGTGCGCTAGAGTTCTCGCTACTGGACTGCCCCTGGCGCGCGCCCTCCGAGGTGCCCCAGGTGAGCTGAACACCTGCGGCTCCGTCTCGCGACCACTCTGATCTAATCTCGAGTTCGAGACACAACACACTCGCGTCACTCCCGCACAGCGTGCGCGTGCGACCCGGCTCGGCTGCGAGCCGCTGTTTTTTTACAGCTTCTGTCAATCCTCTTTGATCCCCGTGAGCTTTTCATGGTTCGGAACTTCTTAAAGCTGTAAAGACTGCTGGGGATTTTTTTTTATTTCATCCTTTAAGAGCCACTCTGTCTTATCTCCTCATAATTGCGCCTTCTTGTCTGCTCCTTCCCTCTTTCACATTCTTTGATTTGTTTAATCATTTTGGCTACCTTTTAAAATTTCCTGTTTTTTTTCTTTTTATCAGGTCTAACTATACCGTAAGGGTTAGTCACCCGTTCAGTTTTTTTTGTTTTTTTTTTTAACCCAGTAGGGATATTATTTCCATTCCTGTTTTTGTTCTTTACTTCAAAGTCTTACTTTCAAGCTCCTTTGCTTTAAATCCTTCCTCTGGAAGAAGCGCGTCCTCATGGCCACGTCTTGCGGTGAGGAGCCCGCAGGCCAGCCTCGGAAGGCTCTCGTATGAGCGCAGCCCCTCGAGTGGTGACAGCTTCAGCTCCACGAGGAACAGCTCCGCGACCATGGTGGCCCCGCTGCGCGTGCTCGCCTTGCTCGCGCTCGCCCAGGTGCTCATCGGAGCCGCCAGCGGGCTCGTCCCCGAGGCCGGCCGCCGCAGGTACAGCGAGTGGAGCAGGCAGGGCGCGCAGCTGTCCGCGGGCGCGCTGGACGAGTTCGAGCGGCGCCTACTCGCCATGTTCGGACTGAAGCGGAGACCCAACCCGAGCCCGAGCGCCCTCGTGCCGCCCTACATGTTGGAGCTGTACGAGCTGTACGCGCGTGGCCGCGAGCCGAGTCCGCGCACGAGCCCGCCCGCCGCAGGGAGGCAGCTGGAGCGCTCGGCCAGCGCGGCCAACACAGTGCGGAGTTTCCACCACGAAGGTACGGCTACCGCACAGACTGCAGAATCAGAGCCTAAATACCGCAAGAAGGAGTTTAGATGGCCTCTAGAAAGCAACTTCTGGAAGAGCTGCCTCGCACTAGGGCGTCGCTCCGTCAGGGGTCCTCGCCCGCGGTCCACAGCTAGAGGAAAACCCTCGATTTCCTCCTGTGTCTTGAGCAGAAATAATAACAGTAACAATTTCACACGGTTAACACGGAGCAGCAGAGCACTTAGAAATGAATCAAACAAGTGTCGCGCGTGGGGACGATGGCTCTCCGTGTTTGCGGTCCCGCGCGCGACCGAGAGGGGCAGCCTGGTGACGGTGCCACGGGGCCGCGCGTGGGGCTCGAGCCCGAAAAAAACATCAGATCGCGCTTGCAGCTGCACGTGTTTTACAGCTCAGCACATAGTCACTTTGCTTCTCTTAGTATACTTTTCTTTTAAAAATATTTAAAGTTGCGTCACCATGTTAACCTTTTCGGGTCTGCATACCGTACTGTATTTATAGTGGCCTCGTAACTGCTGTCAGCACACGGCTTCAAAAATATTTTTTAAAACAAAACCTTGAGACGAACATTAGTACTGCTGTTGACGAGGGAAATGGCATTTCATGTCAGAAAGAGTGCTTATTAAACGTAATATTTTTGTGATTCATACACCTGTATTGGTCTAGAATTTAATTGTTTCATTTAATAACATGTAAGGTTAAATATTATAAAACATAGACTGATTGAGGTTATGGTATGTCAAAAAACTGCCAAAGATTTTTGTCTAAAGTATGCAAGACAAAATTATTATCATTATTATTATTATTATTACAGTATTTAATGTTAGCATATGACAATATTAGGTACAGAGTTATTAGTGTTGTGTAAGTGACAGGTGACAGTGTTTTGCTGGTGGGCAACAGAGACCCTGTTGCAGTAGTAGGTCAGCCCCCTCTCTGTGAATGGCATCAGAAAGTCCTCCATTAATCCTAAGATCATCTGTATGTTCCTGTATGTTATTTAATAATCTGCAGTTGGAAAGAAACATATCATGCACCTGTGAATAGAAAGCAAATGCAGAGGTATATTAAGCACTGAGGGAAAATTTGTATCTAGTATTTGACTTTTTCAGCACTGTGCATGATATACTTTAGCAGAAGGTCACATACAGTATTCACCAGGAGTGTAATGTGCGTGTAATACTTCTTGGCAGTGCCTTTGGAATCTGTATTACAGCAAAAATATCTGCCCCAATAGGCTTTTTTGTTAATGAAAAAAATATATATATGAAACTGCCAAAATGTTACCATTATTCCTTGATTTGGTATTCAGTTTATAGACTAAAATGTAACAATATACAAAAATATAGCTATTTTAAATATTTGGGGCTACAGAGTTTAAAATATTTCAGTTTTGTGTATATATACATGTTTGAAACAGCAGCAGTGATTATTCTTTGAAGCACATATGAATTTTCCTTGTCTTTCCTTTAACATTGTTCATAACAATGATACATTTGCCTTTTGCCAACTCTAAGTGAGGAAAGTAAAAGTATATTTTGTAGAATTGTTAAAATACTGATTAACTTAAATAAAAGAACAGTTCAGTATGACAAATCACCAACATTTTCATGCTATGTGCCAAATTTTTTGCATAACTCCTGTAACTATAGTCTGTATGAAGTTTTGAAGCCAGTGCTCTTCTAAAAACAAAGTGTTTATGTGTTTATTTATTTTAACTAGATGCACAGGGCAGCAGTAGTTCATGCATTTCCGATGGTAGTGTGACAAGAATGGATTTAACTGTATCAGGATCATAGACACTTTAGTTGAATGAAATTCTCCTTTCTCCTTTTATTTCCTAGAACAGGGATAAGCAGGGATCACTGAAGAAATTAGGCTAAAAAAATCTGCTGCTGTTCTCAAGGACAGGAGAGACAGAAATCCATAGCACATTCACTTTTATTGGAATTGTCTTTTAATGAACCTGGTAATAAATAACAAAGCTTTGATTTAGCAGTACCCAGTATCAATTCAGAATTTGTAAAAATACTGTATACTTGTGATGTACCGTAATTTAGTTTGATTGGGGTAGTAATGTAAACTGAGCAAAAGAGCTATAGTTCAAATGACCATCAGTAATAATACTTCTAAGTGTGGTATTCCGATGGTTCCGCAGAAGTTAAGCAATTGGTTAATAAATTACTAAGGTATGCAGCTAAATATTATCTGGAGCCTTCTGACTGCCATTATTACAGATAGAAGTTGAGAACACTGATATTCCTATATCTCTGGTTCCCAGATTGCAGACAAGCTTGTGCATGTTCTGACAATGGCTCAGTATTGAAACAGCAGAAAGGAGCCAGAGGTGAACTCTCTTTCAGAGAGATCTAAAGACAGGGCTTTTCCCAGATAGAAAAGATGAAAACGACTGCTTTATTTGCACTCTTTGTGTCTGGCTATACGTCGAAATGGGGATCAGGGAGATATAATTTTTTCCAGATCCCCAAAAAAGGCCCAGATTTTGTGGGCAGGTCTGCGTCAGCAGCCTTACAGAAGGCAGCGGTTACTGGACTGTGTTCTGACAGTTGCACATCTGAGCTTAGGGTGGGACGTGGCTGTTGGGCCTTTAACCTCAATTGTTTCAGTAAATTTGGATTTATATAAAGGGATGGTGGTATTTATGTTAGCTTGTGTGTGTTTATATGTATGTAATAGCCTGTTCAAACTGACGGATAGACATTCATACAGATTTTGCCGGTGACTTTTGTTAACACTGTTTTATTTCTGCCATCAGAAACATTGGAGGCCCTTTCTGTCCAAAATGGGAAGACAACACAACAGTTTTTCTTCAATCTCACCTTCATCCCTGAGGCAGAGCTTGTCACCTCTGCGGAGTTGCGCATTTTCCGGGACCAGGTGATGGGGACCATCGCCAACAACAGCAGCTATCATCGCATCAATATATATGAAGTCTTAAAGCCTGCACTTTCTTCCAAGGAGCCTATCACAAGACTGCTGGACACTAGGCTGGTGCAGCACAGCCTTAGCAAATGGGAGAGCTTTGATGTCAGCCTCGCTGTCATGCGGTGGACTACAGAAGGGCAAGCTAACCATGGCTTTGTGGTGGAGGTGGTCCACATGGACAGCCACAACAAGGATGCTAGGAGGCACGTGAGGATCAGCAGGTCTCTGCATGAGGATGAGAACTCATGGCCTCAACTGAGGCCACTGCTGGTGACTTTCAGCCATGATGGAAAAGGACACGTTCTTCATACGCGAGAGAAACGGCAAGCCAAGACTAAGCAGAAGAAGAAGCACAAAGCGAGTTGCAAGAGGCATTCTTTGTATGTGGACTTCAGCGACGTGGGCTGGAATGACTGGATCGTTGCCCCACCGGGGTATCATGCCTTTTACTGCCACGGGGAGTGCCCTTTTCCACTGGCAGATCACCTAAACTCCACAAATCATGCCATTGTCCAGACCTTGGTCAATTCAGTAAACACAAACATTCCTAGGGCCTGCTGTGTGCCCACAGAACTTAGTCCAATTTCCCTTCTTTACCTGGATGAATATGAAAAAGTCATACTGAAAAACTATCAGGATATGGTTGTTGAAGGCTGCGGCTGCCGATGAAAAAACACATTGTTGCGAGGACACTTTATTTCCCAATGAAGACTTTATATATATATATATGTATATGTTCGTGAGGATATATATATATATATATCCTCACATGCAGGCTATATATAATTTAAAGTGGTTATTTTGCTAAAGAGTATGAATATATTTATGTCTACAAAAAGGGGAAATAAATATCTTAATCAGAGGATTATTCCTTTAATGGTTTTGCGATGTACATTTTTAAGGGTGCAATACCACACATGAAGTATAATGCTGAGATTTTTATTTTGTATTTATTTCTATTGTAACCACTTTTGTAAAAAAAATTATGTGTATTTATGTGTAATCATGAGAAAATATAGGGTCTGAGCACAAGTCCATGAACATATACAATTTAGGTCTGTGCTTTTCTTTGTAGATTTTTAAACATTGTTTTTTCCCTTTATAAGAACAATTAGAATCATGGGATGCCAGTTCCACACAGAGATAGACCCAGGTCCTATTTTCTGTGAAGAAGTAGAATAGAATTTCCATTTACTTTTTCGCTATATTAAGATGCAAAAAGTATTTGTTGTTTCTGAAATCCGAAAAAAATCACCTTCATTTGCAGCCGCAATAAACAATATGCTTAACATATAGTTAATATCAAATTAACAATTTGTAGTTCGTAAAAAGGGGGTAATTAGGTGGTATGGTGCGAAAGTAGCTAAATACCCTTGATCAGCATCACAAAGTTAAAACCAGTTGCAGTGTTGGATTTTGACACTTCTGAGATTTGTCAAAGGTAGTCCTGTGATGGGGAGGTTTTAAGGAAGAAATGTGAATGCAGTAATCTAGAAGTAATGTGAGGTAGGTGACACTGAACGCTCAGGAAGACAGTTGGTAAAATCATTGGTGCTTGTGTACTCAGAAGCATCTTAGAGGTTGTTTTCAGATCAGCCTGATATGACGCAAAAGTATAATGCGTAAGTCACCTGCTCAACTGGGAGGGAGAAGGTTATCAAGAACAGAGCTGATTATCTGCTTAAACATATTCTGGGTTCATATTCTTTGGGTTATATAGAACAAAAAAGTGCAATTTGTTCTCATGCTGCTAATGTAACATATTCGTAGCTTTACAGAGGAGTACCTAAGCTTCCAAGGGTCATTCTGAGAGCCCTTTTGAAAGATACATTCCTGAAATTTGTGGCAGCTAAAACATTAAGCATGTGGCTATGTAACAATGACCGATGGAACAAGTTAATTTAATTTTCATGTATGACTAAAGCTTGAGAAACAGAAAAAAAACATGTTGCAGGTGCCACTGTTTTTTAGAAGGTTTTATATATATATATCACCTAAATTCCAGTATCTGTGGATGTTGTTGCATCCTGCTGACAATTCATGACAGCAGGTCATTTGTTAACATCTGAAGGCTAACTTTCAAAAACATGCTGACACAACTCAGGGTTGTCCAGTAGGAATAGTCCTATTGAATTACTTCTGTCAACAAGTTTTACGAAAGTTAGCCAGCTAAGTGGGTTGTTGTCCCTCCAGAATGTTACAAATAAAATGGTCAGATCAATTGCAATTGTTTTCAAAAGTAATCCCTCCTACAATCCTATAATTACATGCACAACTTTTATTGTGTATTTATTGAAACAAACTGACAAACTTGTGTGTTATGTTATTATGACTTTGTGCCAGTAATTAAAACAGATTTGTATATACGTCTCCAGACAAACATATAGATACTTCAACACATTCATGCCAAGACACAGTGACTAACAATTATAAAAACGACCCACTGCATTCTGGTTAGTATGTGTTTGGAGGCTGCCAATACCAAAACACAGTTAGTTAGAGTTTCATTTCAGTTAGAAATGTTTTATTAGAGAGTTTTATTTCAAAATAAAATGTAAATGATTACAACAGAGTACAGTGTTTGCAGCAGACATTGTTTCTTTGTATGTGCTTTTAATGTGTCTCTACTTTTAAACCATGGAATTTTGATTGCTACATAGATGCATGAATGTGCTTGTAGGGGGAAAAGCTTCCTTAGTTGTTCTTAATCTGTTATGCCTAAGATTTCTGATGTTTCCAAGAGGTTGCAGCGTCCAGACAATAGACAACAAAAAAGTGACCGCAGAGCAACTTGAACATCTTTTTTCTTTGTGTGAATGAATTCATCAGTTGCCAAACAAGCAACAATAGTCATAGGTTCACTGCTCTCTCCATGTGCTATGATGTTCAGTGAATTTTCCTTTGTGCTACTCTGTTTTTCATGGTTTGTAAGGTTGGCATAACATTATGTAATTATGTTGCAGCTTTAACAAACCCTGGCTTAGTACTGCCCCCTCAGAGCACTTGGTCTACTCGGGTGTGGGTTCAAATCCAGCTCAGTCTGTGTGTACTTTGCATGTTCTCCTGGTACCTGCGTGGGTTTCTGCACCCAGGCCAAACACAGGTGCTTCAGGTCAATTGGTCACTCTAAATTGGCCATAGTGTTTGTGTGGCCACCCTCTGATGGACCAGCGTCCCATCTGGGGTGTAGTTTCATAGCCCGGCACCCAGTGTTTCCAGCAAAGGCCCTAGACCGCAGTAAAGCTGACCAGGATAATGGATGGATTTGTTTAACAACGCTTGCAAATGTAGACAGTCCTGCAAGTTATTCTATGCTCCAAATGGGAACATTTTCTGACCTACTTGGAACCTGTGATTTGATGTTAAGTACAGGTATCTGCCTACTAAGCAGTGTACTGCATTCCTGGATTGTAAGCTGAACTCTTGTAAGTTGGAGACAAAATTACAGTTACAGCACAAACAGCTCTTACTCGCGAAAGATGTTAAAACTCAGTCTCATATTTGGTGTTAACTCAGTAAATGGTTTTAAAAATTTCACTCATATGCGCAAAAACTTGTACGTGAAAAATTTAAATCTCAAGGGATACCTGCGCACATTTGGGGAATAATTAGTATTTGCTTGTGATTTGGTCAGATTACTGGTATGCAGTAAACGCAACACTGTAATCTCACACAAGCCACTGCTGTAAGATGACAGCCTTTGTAAAGTCAGTTTACTGCATTAATCGTATTAAAATCTCACTTTACTGACATATAGAAACAGAACACGGCACTTTGTAAAGTGTGACAGAATGCTTTTGTACCTGCTGTATGAATACAAATTCATACTAGGACTCTTTAATTACATGATATCACAACAGAAGTTTAATTTAAACTGATTCTGATTATTTTGTTAATATACATTTTTTTCATTCATTAAAGACATCTATTAGAATTTTTGCTTCACACTAGTCTTTCTTCACGTATTTAATCTTGCTTTTAAATTCAAAATGTAGTGGTATCAGCAAACTTAACATTGAACTTTTTCCAAACCCCTATAAAATTCTGTGCTCTTCAGTGCACTTACAGACCGTTGTTCTCTATCCGGCATCCATCATGTTACAGGACCCAGGAATATGCCTGGACTGACCACTGCTTGCTGGAATTCCAACAGGAGTTGATTTTGGGCAAAAAGGGTGTGATGGAGGAATTTGTTCCAAAGCCTCTTATTTAGCTCATAACTGCAAACTAGAGCCTCATCTGGAGTGCATTTTCACTACGGAGGCCTGACCACAGAATACGGAGAAAATATACGTAATTGCGTTGCTGTAGAGCGAGTGGCCAACTGCCATTCTTTATTGACTTTGGGATGCTGACTGAAAACTTAATGAACATGATAGCACAAATGATGAACAAGTAAAAGAGGTATTTCAACAAGATGATGATAATTGGTTTTATTGATAAGTTGAAACATTTAATATTTTAAGTATAATTCAAATTTTTCATTAATGTGTATAGAAGCTCTTCTCTGGGCATTGCGTCTAACTAACATACAGCCCTATCCTGTCCATATTGTCTTTCCATGAGTGTCTTTCCATTTATTTGTTATCAGAATAAATAGTTTCTGAGGTAACGGAACAAAACTAATAGGAGAAATGTGTTAGCAAGTAACCTTATGTAAGCTTTGGAACACAAAGCGAGATGGGATCCATAGTTATTCTCTTAATGCTGTGACAAATCCAGCAAAAAGCTCTTCAAAAAGTAATCTATATTATTACTGTTTTCATCATGCTTTTTAAATAATTTGGAAGGTATGTCAGCTTCATACTGCTGCTATACAGTATCAGTCAAATGTAGGAGTGCGCCTGCTTGAGAGCAAATTTGGTCAGTCTAATAAACACAGAAACTGGATGTTTGGGGAGAGGAAATCAGTCATATGAACCAATGAAGCAAAATTTGAAATGTTTGGGTGCAATTGGCGAGTATCTGTAAGAGGCAGAGAGGGTGCAGCCTTGAGTTCTGTCTTTGTGGTTCCCTCCGTCAAGCACAGAGGAGGCAGTGTCATGGTCTGTGGTTGCTTTGCCGGTGATCTTTACCAAGTCCACGGTAACCAATATGGCTGTCATAACATAGGTCACAGCCACTTCACTCCATCAGGATTATGACTAGTTGGGCAGTACCAAATGCAAACAACCCAAAATACCCCTCAAAGTTGTGGAAGAACTTTGTGGTGAAGAAGGAAAGTGAAGGATAACTCCAACTCATGAAATGGACATAAAGCTTTTTCAGCGGCAAAAAAAAGTTTCAAGCAAGTTTACTTTTACTGTTTTACGTTTACTTTTGGCTGTTGGTGTAGCAAAATGTCTGCTTTGTCCTCAGTGGAGCAACCACCAAGGAAAATAAACCTACAGTCAATTGTAAGTGTAGAAAATAATGTCCCTTTACAGCAAGTGGTGTTACCTGTTGGGCATTCACTGCCAGTCTTCCTGAAAATCCTCCAGAATATTTTGTCCTCTTCCAGGGACATTTTCCAATGTGACATTTGCATTCTTTGAGCTGTACATAAAGAGTAAAGGAAAGAGCATTTATGTATTTACATCCAGTAGTTTCTGATACTAAAATATTAATTAAAAGTCATTAGTCACAGAAGCTTCCTTTGAAATAAAAAAATGTATTAAAAAGTAGATTATTAATATGGCAAATTAAAATAATATTAGGTGTTTAAGTAAGTTGATTTTTCTTCCATTTTATTAAAGATATTTTAATACAGCTTTTGGTAATTGGCAGCCATATTTTGCAAATATTTAATTGTAATTCTGGATAAGTGATCTCTTCGTAACCTTTAACAGCAGCCAGGCTGGATTACATAACACAGAAGTAAAGTGTTTTGTGTTTGTTGTATACTTTGATTATAATTGTCCACTAAAACATTTAATATACAGTACTGTGCAAAAGTCTTAGGCATGCAACTTCAGTGTCTGTTGAGAAGTACAGGTAGATTCTTATCTACCATCAGGGAGGTTTCTGATTGGTCCCAAATTCATTCTGCAGCCTGAGAATGACCTCAAACACCCAATCTCAGTCATATAGAACTATCTTCAGCAAAAAGAAGGAATCCTGCAACAGATGGTATAGTCCCCACAGAACCCTGATCTCAACATGATCAAGTCAGTCTAGAAGTACATGCAGAGACAGTCAATGTCTGCAGAAGAACTGTGGCCAGTTCCTCAAAATGTTTAGTAGAACCTACCAACCTCTACCTTAAACTGCATGCAAGTTTGCATAAGAGAATTGATGCTGTTTTAAAGGCAAAGGGTGGTCCCACCAAATATTGATTTGATTGAGGTTTTTTTGTCTACTGCACTTTTTAGAAGGTTTATTGATTAATAAGTATCCGTGGCATTATTTTTGGAACCATTTTCACTTTATAGCATTTTTCCCACAGGTGCCTAAGACTTTTGCACAGTACTGTACAATCAAACTTAGTGTATCCAAAAAAAACTCTTACTACATTACTCTGTATTTCCTTCAGTTTTGTACACAAAGTTCCTTTGGTTACAGAGAACTCCACATAAACATACTAGATACTACCTATTAAAAAGCATAAAATTATAAAATAATGTTACAAATGTCCCGCAAGATAGCCGTTTCTGTACTGTTACATTCTATTAATAAACTTACTAAAACTCACAAAATAAAGCAAGACAGGTAGTCCAACTTTAGCTGCAGCTTTCAAAACTCCACATTTAACAGTATGAGATTTTTTCCCCTCTTCCTCCAATACAAATAAATTATCTACCCTCACTGCTTCTGAAAAATTTGTCCACTGGGATCAGCATGGAGTGTCACCAAATGTAGTGGGAGTAACTGGCACTTAATATTTTGATTCTGTGTTAGTCAAGCAGAACACAATGTCTAAATGATTTTACCCTACAGCTGTTTGTCTGCTCTGCTCTAAGTATAGAGATGAGGAACTTTCCTCATTCATTCAGACCTTTAAGGATACAACCCAACCTGTTGGGCATTGTGTCCTTCATCCTTTTGTGTTTTGCCAGCATTCATTCATAATGTCAATTACTTACTTTTTTAACATGTAAAGTCTAAGACTAACCAGATATTGTTTTAACCTACAAACAAGTGTATGTTACTGATCATAGTTATAGTGCACTGGTGACAAATTGGAAGCAGAACACCATTGGCCAGCCAATTATGAAGAGGAATTTAAGAACTAAGGATGGAGGCCTGTGCTATAAGTGGTGCTGAATTTCTGTAAATAGTTTACATTGTCATAACCACCTGTTTCACTTGTAAATATGAAGCAACAATTGAAAAGGGGTAAGTGCTGTTTTCTTTAACCTTGGTCTTACCTCTTGGTTTTGACTGTGAGTTGGGGAGCCAGGGAACAACTACACCTGTTTTTTTTTGGGGGGGGGAGGGCAGTTTAACACAGAAAGGATAGGGATTTTCTGTTTTTTTTTTTTTTTAGCTTTCAAGAAAAGGTTTGGTAATTGGGTTACACTCCTATTAATAGTAGAATACCAACAAAGTACAACCAAGGTTTCTGGCTGGTCAGTTTTCTTTTCTCTTTGTTCACTGTGTTACATCCCAACTCTAGACTTGGCTGTAACATGCTCATAAGCATGTACTTGTTGATGCCCACATCTGCAGCTGAACTTCCATAACCTACTAGTAATGACACTTGAAATACATCCTACCTCAGCCACCCTGAGGGGCTCCAGAGAAAGTACTAGTGTAAAACACTATTCATATATGAGTCAGACTTTCAAATACATAGAACAATAAGGAGTCCGGCAACAGTTTTTCTTTGACACTCATTACAAAAAATCAACTAGTCACAATAAACATACACAAATATCTACAATACAACAACAAATATTATTCAGTTTTGTATAAGAACAAAGGAAATGTAGCAGAGATCCATCATGGGCGAACTACAGGTCCCTGCTACCACTTCAGTATATTGCAGCATGTAGCTGTAGCATGGCAGGAGGTGCCAGGTCCAGTGAGGCACCAGGTAGGGCACAAGTGTGGGAGGGTTTGGTGCTCTTTTTTTTATTCTCTTCCACATGTTTAAAACCGAAATCTAACAAACACAAGCATGGCAAGATAAGGGAGCCGGCAACCTCACAAACTGAACAGAAGCCTGCATATAGTGTAATGCTGCTGCTGAATTTGTGTTTTCAAATGGTGACCATTGAAATTAAGTGATTTAACATGTATATTCTATTGTTTATATTGCATGATTAAGTTTGGTTATATTTTGTATCATATGACACTGTGGACAAAAGTAAGAAGCTGTTAAACTTTTTTTTTTACTATGTTTTAAAATTTCTCATGCTTATTTTTAATATGTAATATCTATCTTCTAATTTATATTAAGTTAACAATGTTCTGCCTTTTCTCAGCTGTTTAACTAAAATGATATCAGTCACATTTACCAACAGTGTTTCCATCATTAACCCAGCTGTTCACCTGGCAGTATAATATTGTTATAGTATAGCTGTGATTTATGGAACATATACTTATGTTTAATAGTGTTCAGTTTTCACTGATGACATAAATATGGTTTGGTAAACCCATCATTTGCACAAGTAGCGCTAGAGAAGATGTTTCTAAAATAGGCCTTTAGCTTGGGAGAAAGTATGCATCCTTATAATATCCCCATTCAGCATTACAATAGGGATGTAATCGCTGTATGCACAATCATCCAATACATTATTTGTTATGCACTTGTGATACTTCACTCAAAGTTGTGCACTTTAATTACTTAGTCAAATTACTAAGTTTAAGAAGGGTTTTAACTGTGGATTACAGAACATCAAACGTTTTTCCATCAATGTTTCATCATCCTGTTTTTATCATTTGATCATTACCTTAAAGCAGTGTCTTTCTGAGTGTTACAGTAACATTTCCCCACTCATTTGAACTAATCGTTTTACTGCATCTTACAATAATTGTTCATGACAGAACTGCTGGTAGCCAGTAGATAAGTATTTAAATTTGAGACATGAGTTCGCTTATTCACTCTCTGTCCATAGGAGCTGGTCCAAGTCAGGGTTTCTGCAGTCCAGATGCTGCTCTGGAAGCAAAGGGTTCAAAGCTAAGTAGAGTAACCTGGATAGCAGACCAGTCTATTGCCAGGTAGTCTCACTCGCATGCGCGTGCACAAACACACACACACACACATAAATAAGAAGTAATTTGGGGACCATTTCCAGTGAAACCAGACTAAGTTTGAACTATGGTAAGCCAAACCCATGAGGACATGCAAAACTTCATGCTGGATGAACTTAAGTCAAACTGCCTCCTCTATCTGAGCTGCTGCCTGGAATATGCTGTGGTATTGGCTTTCATTGAGTGTCTTTTTGTTTTTTCTTTCTCTCAGTTTACTTTTTCACTTTACTTTGTACCAGGTGTGTTTTTATTCTGAGTTGTATGTTGCTTTGCAGACTCACATCTAGAAAACAAGTAAATGCATAATAAGTGTAAATTCTCTCATTGATCCATTTTACCACTTGAGCAAATAGCATGTTAGACATATTGTTTTAATCAAGAAAGTTGCACAACAGTATATCTTTCTCTTTTGAGAATAGTAATCTCTTACCCTACATAAACTGCTAACCTCTTAGAATTTAGAAGTCAGCCTTAATCAACCTAATATGAATCTAAGTTGATTCAAGCAGATTTCATACTGGCTTCTGCTGGTTAGATGGTTAGTTTTTAGCTGTTTACACAAAATATTGGCAGGCACAGAGCTAGTGGTCTTATCTGCAAAAAATTCCTTGGTCTTGAACCTATTTAGAACTGATTGCAACAAAGCCAATGACTGCTGACAGGATCAATATCATTGGGTATGGTTTCTGCAATTTACTCCATCCCCCTTCCTTTGTAAAGAAAAACAGACTGACCACAGTTCAGCTTAGTAACTAAAATGAAAGTCAAAAGACACAGTATTGAAGCCTGTAGCCTTTAATTACTTGTACTTTTCATTGATGCTTATGAAAGAATAACATGATTATCTGTATTCTGGGAGGCGGTTTATATTAAAATATTGGCATATTGCCTTGAACTCGTATTCAGAGTATTTTTTTCAAATTAGCTGTAATGTAACATGGTCAAAGATGAAGTGAGGCAGAACAGTGAGCAGCAGAAAAATGTTTCCATTATTTCTTGAGAAAATTAGTCCCATCCCCAACAAGGAAGAATACTGCAGAATATGTTAAATCTCTACTCACTTTGATAAATGGCTTCACAAATCTCTAAAATAAACAGTGATGGTTGCATGGACGACTTGAGCAGAACTTATGTCATTGTTATGGTCATTAACACGGATGTGCAACTGAGCTGTGTTAAGTGTAAAACACTTTTATAAATATTTAAACTGACATCCATGGCAACTTTATCTGAATGCTTGTTTGTCAGTTATCTCACTGCTTGGTCCAGTAGTTCATTTATCAGGAGCATGTTCCCAGCAAGTGAGGTTTATTTTAACTTAAAACACAATCTGTAGCACAGATTTAAAAACACATTTTATGCATTGCAGTGACTTTATTTCTTCATGTCCACATTTTAGTACTTACGCTGTTATATCCTTACACTGGCTAGGATAATAAAAATTCACTATTATAATGGCCACCAAATAATAAAACATGATATATAAATATTGACTTAAAAAGCAAACCATTAAGCAATTTTCTTTTTGAATAAGAGGACTGAGGTGAAAAGATGAGGGGGACGGATGAGAGATTTAATGTTATTCCATGTGATAATGGAGGTAGGTAGGACCCTTTATTTGCTGTAATGTGGAGATCTCTAAGTGAAGAACTAGGTATAAATTTGATCGTCTGCTTTAATGAATAAATAAGCCAGTTGGGTAACTCTTGTTACACCGAAGTGTGTGTGAGACTCCCAGATACTTTTTTTTTTCATACCACATGTGTTTTTGGTTATTTAATTGAACTTCACCATTTGCTTCATCAGAACAATGCAGCTATTTCCATCTGCTAAGCAGATGAACCTTTTATCTGAACCTGACTGGAGCTGTAAAACTCTCGGGGTGAATGGAGCACCTTTCGTATGTCCCCTTCCACTTTGATCATTGTGGATGCATGATAGCTATGGTGCAGATGTTTCAAGGCTAAATGTTTGAAATGGCTGGTTAGCATTGACCAACAGCTGCTGGGTGGACACATACACACCACATTCATAGCTTTTGTTTTTGCATTACTAATCTCATTTTCCATTTTTCAGGAATGCCTTTATATTTTGAAGTACTCTGCATCTGCTGTATACAAGTACAATTTCTTACTGGAAAAATGTTATTTCTCCATCTTTGTCATGTAAGTTTCTTTCTTGGAACATGCACTTGCTATACATGGCACAGCCAGGGTGTGACTAGTGGAGACCTGAGGTCCGTTCCCACAAATTACAGGTTATCTTTACTTGCCATTCTGCTTTTCCTCCTCATCAAGGAGACTTTTTACCGTCACCATTCTGTCAAAATAATTTCTGTCAGGATCAGTTCTTTGCGCAAACACTTTACATGGCAAGTATGTAAAGCAAAGTGCATTATTTACTGTCACAGAAGTTTAGTACCCACTCCTACAGTTTAAATTCTACTTATAATGCATGTGGTATGTATTCATTCAGATGTAGTAAAAGCTGACCCTGATGCTGATCATAAAAGAAAACAAATTATATTCAGGTTTTCCAACTATGTTTTACTAGCTTTTTTATCCCTACCACTTTTGTGATGTAGCTGGTCTGCCACAAGTAAGAGCTAAAGTTTGTGAAATTAGCATAACTTATTGTGGACTGAACATAAGGATAAGCTTTAAGCATGTTTCTCATCTAACTATCTGTGACTTTTTATGTCACCTTTTTGTGTACAGCGGCTCATTCCTCCCTAAAGGAAGTCAGTCTATTTAGAGTTAATTTGCTGTTTTGAGGGCTCCTGAGGTAGATGCCTGTTTGTCTTAGGTCAATCTTTGCAAACATTCATAAAAACTATATCGGATATGTTCCTCTTTTTCACTTCTTGGGCGCTTTTAATAAATACCTCTGGCACAAATTGTGGGTCGAGCATTCTGGCAACCTACCAGAGGTTGAAGATAAACCCTGGAATATGCAGGTTCACTCCACACCTGGAAGGAAGGTGTGACTTTTTTTTTTCCCCCTCTCTCTCCATGTTGTTCATCACTGATCTCTACAATCCATCTTCTTCCTTCATGTGTCAACATGGGGTGAGATAAGCCATAGAAGACACACAGCTTTCCTTCATGCATCAGTTTAAGGTAATTTACTTGCATCGTGACTAAACTCTAAAGTCAGTCTTATGAGTAAATGTGGAGAAAACTTCTCATGTGAGAAGAGGCACACTGGAAATGTTCCTCCAGAGAATGATGGAAAAAAGTCTACACAAAAATGACATCAGTAGGTACCTGCCCTAGAAGATGCATAGAATTATGGAAAAAAAATAGGCTTTTTTCAGGGCAAGTTTCCTTTAAAAATTGCAGCATGGCTACATCACAAGAGCCCCACAGCATAACATAATGTAAAAGGAAGTCAGTGATTATGACCATACGTTTGAAGAATAAGCACTTAAATGACTAAGTAATCTATGTGGAACATTTTGCTCATATTTAGCTCTTAATTATGTATTCCTTGCAGTCTACCAAAACTCCCATATAGTTTGTTTTTGCAGAGCCCTACATCAAAACGAAAATGAAAATTTGTTCTGCTGTTGCAGACTGCCGTCAACCAAAGAATTTCCATTAAGCAAAGTGGTAACTGGTGTTGACTAATTATAAACAGTAAATGCCCTTTGGTTCTGTGTCTCTCTTGCAAAACGCCACAGTGACTCATGCCTTCAAGACGAAATGCTGTAATTGCAGCTTTAAGCTCTGTGGCAACTGGAAGGCAGGCTACTGTTGTGCTTATGAACCTGCATGCATGAGTCAAATGACAATTTAAATTTTTATTTCAAAACTATGTAGCATAGTATACAAGGAGGAGAAGTTTGCATCTGATTTGAAAGAGGTGCCTGAGCTGCTATTATATTGTTAAAGGTAATTGAATGAGAGCTTAACTGTTAACAGTTGCTAACTGCTGGCTCTTTCGGTACAGAGGTGCAGTACCTAATCCAAAAGTGTGTCCATGGTTCATAAATGGGGTTTGTTCTACTTAGTTGTAGAGATGTGGACAATTCTCAGTTAACTGGATATATTCAAATTGTAGACAAGAAAGCTACCAGCACCATACCACGAATTCTATCAGTCTTTGCGTTACATTACTGCATTTGTTAAAACAATGTTAAATTTCCTTTATCCTGCACAAATTTTCCTTTTTTTATGACCCTTTGCTTGGGTCATATTTACCTGTGTCTGGAGTTGAGTCTTACCATCTTGCGGCCAAGTAGCTTCCCAATAATGTACTTCCAAAGAGGTGCTTTACATAGACTGGGTCAGCTGGACGAAAGTGAAGATGATGTGAAATAAGTTTTGTCAATGTAAGCTGTTTACATAACCATTTTGACATGAGAAGGAAGGAATTTCTGAATTATCTCTTGACCTGGTCTCTCCAGCCTATTGACTTAAGTTGAAGGAAATGCATTACAGACGTAGTAGCCAAAAAAACACATTCAGAAACCCCTGTATTTTTAGCATTTTTCCAGTACTGCAAATTACACACTTCATACATTTGACATTGTGAATCCAGATGTAAAGTCTTTCTTAGTTTTGACTGACTGGAAATACAATGATTCCAGAACTGATTAAATATTATTTAACCATGTATCATAGTTTAAATGTATTCAGTTTTTTAAAATGTAAAACACACAAAATAATGAACCTAAACCGATCATGAATGCAGAATCAAACCAAAAAAGTTAACTGAGTCAAAAAAAATCTACAGAACCCAAAAAATGAAGATGGCAAGTAATAATCAGTCTAAAGCTTCATTTTTCTCAGACTTTGAACACGTTTGTGCAAGATGTTGCAAGGAAGAATGATGCAGAGGGAGGTTTGCAGATGGTGTTTCTGTTGTATAATTTGGATACTTGCAGAAGGAGTGGAGATATGCAGGTTGAGCCCACCAAGGGTCTCTGGCTCAAACTGTTTTGGGATGCCAAGGGCAGCTGTTTTTGGAGTTGGGATTCTTTCTCTCGAGCCTATGAGTCGAGGCCATGTTTGGAGTACCACGTCCAAATAATAGATGAGAAGAAGTAACTTATGTTTACCCTGTAATTTAGGCCCAAGAGCAAATTCCTTATTCGTGAAGTGCAGAGGACATGAAGGGAACCTTGCACATGGCTGAACTTCAGCTTGAATTTTGTTTAGAAATATAAGGAAGCGTCCAATGAAAAGGTTGGATGTATTATGGCAGCATCAACAGCCTTTTGTTACTTGTGATAGATAATAATATATCAAATACTGAACAGGAACACTAGACTTTGAAGAAAATATTTCATATTTCTCTATTTTATTAAATGCTGGGGCTGAGAAGGTTCCCTGCAATTGACTTTTTAGATAGAGAGAGAATTTTGGAAGCAAACTCTCTCTCTCTCTCTCTCTCTCTCTCTCTCTCTCTCTCTCTCTCACACACACACACACACATCAAAACTGTAATTTAAAACTTGAACTCTGTGTAAGGCACAAGCAGAAAGTCTATGAGTCATTTTTGAAAAAAAATTATTAGAGCACAAAGAAAGCAGCACAGGCTTAACTATAAAGCTTCCAAATAATTGTTTGTTCAAAATACTCATCTACATGAGTTTAAATGATCTGCGGTAATTGAATATATTGAGCAACAACACTGCATATCTTTTTAATTGTAGGACGCTATTATAAGTTCGATATTTGTATAGTATTTGTAATTTAATGTAATATTGTAACATTACTCTATCATTTTATCACCCTAAAATCAAATTATTTGCTATACATACCATCAATTTAAGTCACATGCCTGAGTGTTTATTAATAACTCTACGTGCAGCAGTATATGTGTGTATTAGAGAGAAGCAATAACAGCTTTTTTAGTAATGGTTGAACAATACCAGACTACTCCAGCAAGTGTAATCTGCATAAGAGAACATTAGATGCTAAAATCACATCAGAGAAAGTGACCTATCATTGTAATTCTCACCAACAGAGAGGAGAGTGGCCAACTATTACAAAAAAGAGACACAATGTTTAGGTTTGAGAACACAAAGGACAAGGAGTGTATTTCAAAAGAAAATTTCCTTTGACCCTCAAGTACATTCACAGACCCAGAAGTTTCATGCTTCTTTAATTTTTTAAAAAATTCTATTTAGCCTCTTTCATTCTGTTCCACCTCATTTATTTCCACCAGCTGCCTGTTGACAGTGTCTGAGGAACTACTAGTCTTCCAGGGGAGAGTTTGCACTACATCAGTCCAGAGAAATTCCACCCCAAATGTATCAGACAGAACCCCTAAAAAACCTCAGAAGGTGTAGAAAAGTATGTGTGAGGCAAGTTATCTTCGATTTCCAATACACTGAAAGTGTTTTTCTGCTTATAAAGTTTTTACTGGTTTAAATTCTATTAAATAAACATTTTTTATGCTATCATTTTAAGCAGGATTAAAGTAGGGTAACAACTGACTAATCCCAGCCGATTAAATCATTTTGTCAGCGTAAACTGCTGAAGTCACTGTAAATGAATTCCAGGGAATCAATACAGTCTCATTAGGCATCCGCAGCACAGCAGAAAAGACTCATCTACAATCTTATCTTGTCATGTGCCAACGAGAGGGGACACCTTGTCAGCATTGTTAGTCATTGAAGGTGGATTTAAATTGACCTTTGAATTTCCGCAGTCACAGCAACCCCACGACTCCAACACGACGCGTTGTCCAAATGAGCCTTTGTTAAAGGGACCGGATGCCGTGCAATGAAATGGTAAGCATGGACACCATCAGACAGCCACTAAACTAGCAGAAATACTGTGGCAGGTGATGTGAGGAGCCCCTCACAGCAGATGTCGTCTATCTCCAGCATCTTGCTTTGGGAGTCTCTCTACAGCTATATCCAGTCTCTCTGTAGGGCTGTGGCCCAACTGAAACTTTCTAACACACTTTTCTACTGCCACAAGGTATTGTCCTGGTAAACTGTCAGGGTAACCAAAAAAGGCTTTTTCACTGCTTTTTTAAAAAAATCAGTGAATATTTGAAAGGCCTTTCAGTGTGAATGACGACTAGATAAGATCGGCTGAATCATTAATAAACACATTGTTTTGTATTGATCTTTTGCGTTTGTTTCTCAACACATCTGACTGCATCAGTCTTTGTGGAATACAAGCTGTTAATCTTCAGTCAAAGATGAAAGAAATGTAAGGTGATGCCTCAATAAGTCCACGTGTTCCGATGGCTCTAAAAAGATTTATCACCAGTACTGTTATTAATGCGATTTATGATTCTTCAGGGATTCCTTTACCAGTGTGAAGCTTTTATTGTATCCTACCAGTTGCTGTATTACTTTATAGGTTCAGGGGATGCATCTGCAAACATAATTCATTTTGTTTATGTTTCTAGTTCCTGTGAACAAAATTTATTTTAAACTTTAATAAACTGGTCAGTGTTGAGCAGTCAAGAAGCTTCTTACGTGTCATTCAAAAGCTTTTTCCGACCATTTCTGCTTTCAGTCTTACCCTCTTGTACTCTTTATGTGGAGCTAAGCTATTGGTTTTGCACCAGCGCTTACCCTGGAACTCTCACCGCAGTATAAAGTGAAACACAGACCTGCTACCTGGCACAGTATACATTTCAGCTGGGTTGCAGGGCCTCGCATTCGCTGTGACCCTAAAAGCTTCGATAGGAATGTATCTTGAACACTTGCCCACAGTCAACTGTGCGCATATGTTGCTTGAACCTTCTGTAACAATGGAAGGTTGCACAGCTGTATTAAATCGAGAACTTTGCCCACTTCTGTGGTAGGCATCCAAAGTCAACAAGGAGCATTTATGTTCCATGTGATATTTCCGGATCTGCCTATGGTCTTGTTTACACAAGAGGATCAAACTGTATGCAGATAAAATTTGTTCAGTTTGGGCCCTCGCTTCACTTACTATCTTAGAGTTTAGTTTCAGCACACAGCTCTGGAGAAGTGAACCAGAAATAGGTTAGTGTTTCCTATTAGTTTTTTTTTTTTTTTTTTTTTTTTCTTTGAAGACCAATAGGTGTTTAGCGAAATTTCCACTTGGATGTAAATGCATCCTCTGCCTGGAGCTTACATATGAGAATTTGAATTGGAGTTAAATCAGATCCTTTTGTTGCCCTTTTGTTGAAGGTTTTATCCTTATGAGTCTTAAATGGGTCACTAATTGTTTCCCCACAGTTGCGGTGAGGAATACGAAAGTGGGAATTCTTTTGAGGTCTGTGCTCCTATGTTCAAACTCATGTGCACACAAGTTGTGATTTAATCTGATCTGCAAATAAATTGTGTTTTTTGTAAATCAGATAATAGCTGATTATTTAAACACAGGAAATATAAAGTACAGGCCAGACATAAACATTACCACATTGTTGATCTTTTCATCTGTGAAAGCTTCCAGCTTTTGGAAAGTTAGCATGGGTACAAATGCCTTTGCTTCTTACAAGAAATATTAACACAAATTAATCTTCCTTGTCTCTTTTTTTAAAGTTTTTTTTTTTAAGTTACAATACAGACTTTATAACTTGGATGTAAACATTTTACTGCTTGCTCTTAGGGTAAATGTTTATGAAATTTCTGAACTGGTAATGTAAGTACAAAAATGTAAACAAATGCCAGTGTTTAGAAACAAAGCAACTGACAGCCGTAGAGATGCACTCCATTTTTGTAAATTTCAGATTTGTCAAAGCAGTAAACTTTGTTCAACAACCCACAATATCCATATGTGTATATTTTTAATTGAAAAAAATAGTTCCAGAACTCAACAAAACAAATATCATTTTTTTTTGGAATTCTGTACTTAAAAGGACATCTAAAAGTGACAAAGGACATTTTCCAAAATAATATTTACCGCTTACACTTGCAAGAAAAAGTTTGTCAACTGAGATGCTGCGGCATGATGCCAAGAGGGCTGTTCATATCAGGTTTTCCAAAAATATTGATGAAGTGAAAGTTTTTGTAGGGAGGGATGGTCTAGAATTTCTCTTCACCGTTGTGTAAGTCTGATCGACAGCTACGGGAAATGTATGGTGGCGGTTATTGCTGCTAAAGGAGGTTCTACCAGGTTTTTAAATATATGTGTTTGCATACTTTTTCCAGCCTGGATTGTGAATGTTTAAACAATGTGTTCAATACTGACATGAAAAGTAGAATTATTTGCGTGTTATTAGCTTAGGCAGCTTGTGTTTGTGTCTATTATAGTGACTTGGATGAAGATCACACCACATTTTATGAGTAACTAATGCAGAAAACCAAGTCCTTGCAAGGAATTTGCAAACTTTTTCTTGCAACTGTAGATGCAGCTCATTTTTTCTTGGTTCCTTACCAGAATGTTGGAAAAACAAAATGTTTTCTGGCACAAAATGTACAACAGCAAATAAAAGTCAGGTCTAAATAAAATTTGCTACCAGGCAGGTTTTGTATGCTTAACCAGAGGAGTCCATGTACAGAGAACAGTAAGCTGTACATTGAAAACCGAGCAACTGAAGTGAGTTGCCATCAGTATATTGAAAATGATAGTAGTGACTATGAGCACAAAGGATGCAGGATGTATATTTTAACGTTTGTTACTGGAAACAAGGCTTGTGTTTGCATCTGTGTTCATTTGATCGTACTGTCCTTCGACGGTTACTGTTTTTATTTAGCAGGTTCTAATGCTTATGGAAATTCCAAAATCTTTTTTTTCAGGCTTGCCCCTCTGGTTGTGAACAAAGTCGAACCTGTATGGTGCAACAGAACGTCTTGCAGTGTAAATGCCTGCTTAGCTAAATACATTTTGCTTCGGTCTGGAAGCATCTAAAGCAGGAGATTCTGAAATAGCATAGGAGGGAGAGACTGAAATAGCTCCCAGCTTGCTTGGGGATTGCTTGGAATGGCAAAGGATAACCACACTTAGCTAGTGTGGTTGCGGGACCAAATTTAAAATTAACACAAAGGCTGATGCAACAGTGATCATGGAGATTGTTTTCTGGAGGTGATGTTTGTGAAGATGCTGAATGTTTTTTCTCATTAAGGTGTTGGTGAATTTTTCCATTGCCATAAATCTAGGAAGTCCTCCATGCAGTAATGATCAAACTGTATGTTATTCACAGTGAACAGACCTACTAGAGACCCATGCATTTAGACGACCATACTGGATTCAGCCAGTATGACAGAAACTCAAACTTTTGAAACACCATCCCTTGACCTAAGGTCAAATCAGTATTTCCCAGTCTTATGGGGCATGGAAAAATTGCAATAGAGACTGCCACAAACTGAATCTGATGACAAATCCACCTGCCCATTGACAAGTTCTCTTTCCTGGCATAACTCAACCACAAAGAGTAAGTGGGCACTACTGAAGGATTCAAGCAAGTGATGGCATAGTGGACATTACAGCTGTACTACCTGCTGAATGGTCCTTGTACAGAACTTTGTTTTGCCTTGGAGACAACTGTACTCCAAACGTGGGAAGCACTGGAACTCTTTTTGCATTTGTGATGCTTCAATTCTCTGTGCCAGTGCAAAAAAGGCATGTTGGACAAACTACCATGTCGCCAGCAAGTGATCACAAAATCTGTAGAGAAGAGCCAGATGTTTTGTCTGCCAACTTGGATCTCAGTTCATGCTGCAATCTTCTGCTCAGGACAGAACAGTTCACAGGAAACCATGTATCAGGCTGAGCTGCATGTTCTAAATACTTGAAATGGCCTATTAGTGCTATTTGGTTTGATTCCTGTCACTCCACCGATCCAGTAACTGCCATTTTTGGTTAGAGTAACTAACCAACCAGGAAACATCCCCTGAATGGCATTTTTTGGTTGTCCATTCACACAGATTAAGCTATCTAACCACTCAATCTTGCAACACTCCATGCTGTGTGCTGAAGTTCTATTAAAGCGCAGTAGCGTGGACCAAAGTGTGGGATGAAGGTGGTTCTGTGAATACACTATGTTTTGCACCTCCCAGTATTACAGCCACCTGAATGTGACCTTGTGGCCAGAAGAAATGTGTGAACTTGAACTGGCTGCTGTGGGTACTCAGTGTATGGTGAATTAGGAGCCACTACTCATGGTTGTTGAAACTGTGCTTGTGCTACTGAGGAACATCATAATTTTATGTCCTCTGCAGACCTTTGAGGGCAACATCACTCAATTCAGTTGTATGTTGCTCTCTGCTCCAGGCTGTTGACCCTGGCTAAAGAACAACAGACTGGACTTTCTGGCCAAATGAACTGTAAAATATACATCAAATGCTGCCAAGCCATTACTGAATTTCATCCAGTTCTGTCCTTGGACTGAAGTTAGTAAACTCTTGCACAGACTCAGGCAAGTATTTGAGGCCCTTGCCATTTGGCTATTGACTGACATCGGTTTTTTTTGGTATGTCCGTCTACATTCCATGTTATTACCATTATGAAACCAATATGATTAGGTCATGTGGCATATGGAATAATGGTAAGTTATTGAATTTGGACCTGACTCCTGCAATTTTTAAAACTTAAAAAGTGGTTCTGGAGCAATGTAAACTAGTTCCTCCAGAAATCTCTGGCACAGGCACAGCCACAACCATTCAAAAGTGGCTGGATAATCTGCGCTGTAAACCACCCTGATGGTACCCCTGTAGAAGGCTCTGGTTATACAATGTATTGTATACAATTATAAATGTCTCTGCATACTATTTAAAATAATATTGACACAAATGAGATGAAAAGGTGTTATTTGGTGGGTAATAAAAATTGTTTTTTTTATTGTAAATGTATATTGTATATATTTTAACAATTTGATCTGCTTAGTTTAACTTGGCACTGATTTCTCACGTTACACTTTACAGAATTGTTAGCAACTATAATGATTAGTAAATCCAGTGTCGCTTTCAATAAAAGCTACATAATACAGATCTCCCTCACTTTATGCACAGGGTAGGTTCTGTAAAACCATCAGGTAAATCTGAAAAATATTATTATTATTATTATTATTATTATTATTATTATTATTACAGCCATCCATCCATTTTCATTAACTGCTTATCATAAGCAGTGTTGCAGAGGTGATTAGGCTATAAAACTCCCTTGATGGAATGGCAGACCATGGTGTTTATTGTTTTATTATTAGAAATATACTAATATCCAAATTAATATTATTCCATCCATTTTCATTAACTGCTTACCCTGAGTGAGGTTATAGCAGTCCAGGGCCAAACTCAGAAGCTGAATGATTGGGCACTAGGCCATGAAACTGCCCTTGGATGGAATGGCAGTCCATCACAGGGCAACCATACACACAACACAACACACACACAGACAAACAGAGGGAAATTTAGAGAGCCCGATTAACCGGAAATGCATGTGCTTGGACTGTGGAAGGAAATGCAAACTCCACACAGACTGAGCTGGCTTTAAACCCACACCTGACCAGCCCTCGCCCTGTGAGCCACCACACTGTAATAATATTCTAGTCAATATAAGATTTGAATTTGTATATAAAATAAAACTTTTTATGGGCTAAAGCTAAAATAAACCTGTCCACAGCTAACTATACTGTAGGTCAACACACCTTCTAAATAGTTGAGACAATTTGCACTAATAGCAAATAAACAGGTACACAGACAAACCACCTGCATGTTTATAAGTCCAAGGTTTGCCAGTATGGTACCTGCTGCCCTTTATATAGACTTCGGCTGTATCACCTATTAATTTAGACAATTGCATTTGACGTCATTCTCTTCAGCAAATTGATCCCTACTAACCAGTCCCTTACCACGTATGAAAGGCTACAACAACGTTCCCCAAAGCGGGCCACCCACAAGGCCAGAAAACACTGACTTTTACTCAGAGTTGTTTTGTAGGGGGATAATCTACCACAGCAAAAGCTGTATTCAAACTACAGGCTGACGGCCTAACTTATCCTTCAGAAGAAATTGCTGGTGTGCTGCTCCTGGTTTGTTTCGGAAAGCAACACCCTTCATCAACTTGGTTTCCAGGGAGTCAGGGCAGCTGATGCAGAGCCACACATGTGACATCCAGGTTTCTTTCTGAGCTCCCCGATAAATACGTTTCAACCAGCATGTTTTATGTTGTTACAAACAGGCATTTAAGGAGAGCAGCAATAAAAACCCATTTTGCAGTAAATATAAATTACCACCAACCTCTTTTTTTTTTTATGAGCGGTGGAAAGACCAACAACAGAAATAACCAAAATGTGCAGGGTCACAAAGTCAACGCTTTAAAGCAGCTTTCCAAATACACTCCTTAGAGAATGTTTATCTACAAGAAAAGGGACCATTTATTTCGCTCCTCCTTTTTAACAACTTTGCTGGCTAAGTGTGTGTGATTATATGTGTGTTTGTTTGTTTTATGGCTCTTAATGCACATCTGGACTCTCAGCATATTCCTCTCGGAGAATATCATAGGCTGAGCGTGCCAAGTGTGTCTTGGAGATCTTCATGCGGCTCTTTTGCGACGCTTGGCTTGCGCTGGGAATCTGAGGGCTTTTGGGGTTGGATTAAGATAAGAAAGGGAACTAAAATATCGTGAGACAATGTTTTTTTTTTCCTTTTATAGCAGCCACTTGGTACGTGAAGCACGTCAGAAATGACTGAAGTTGCCAGGCACTGTGAGAAGCCTGAAGGAACAGACATGGGACGAAGCTGAGGAGCCAGGTGCAAGTATAAATGAGCAGACGCTTCACCTGGTTTACTTTCACCGTTTCCTTTCTCTACCTTTATGTCAAGCAGCAGGTATAGTCATATTTTGAGTAGATTTTTAAAACGTTTTTTTCTTTCTGGAGTGAGGAAAAGCAGACCAGTGAAAGATGTAGCATGGGAGGGTCCTGATGCTTGGCTGCAGCAAGCTGACGTGGCGAGGCACCGGCAGGGAAGAGGGAAGAGCCATCGCTCTGGCTGTGCTGCTAACCTCCCCCTTGGTTCTAACAGGCTCTTGTTGCACACAGCTGCAGCTATGTGGAGGGTTCAATTTGACATCCAAACTGTTAATAACCGTTTTTGTTTTTCTCAGAGAAGCAAGCAGCGGCAACAATTCAGAAACTCCCTCCTATTGAAATCGTTGAAAAATCCAGATTTAGTCAAAACAGCGATAACCAAAAGTAAGAAATCTCACACATATTACAGCTTACTCTGGCCTGCGTTATGTGCCAACAAGTGCTGAGAACTTCTCTGTCTGACCCTCTATATTTTCATTCAAGTACAAATATTTTCCAAAAAGAAAACACAATGCAGTCAGTTGACAGGACATGACTCACACCAAAAATACAAGACATAAGAATGTACTAAGTGCAAGTTTACTAATACACGTTAATAATTTTGTCTGCTTTTCACATGATGAACTAATAAAACCAAAAATCAAAAAATAGATTTTTGACCATGCATGTTTAAATAAAGTTTGCTTGATTGTTGTGATCGTTGTGTGAACCTTTTAATGCAAGGTGAGAAAACCTCAACATCTCTGCCACTGATGTAGGTATGTAGTCAAAGAAAAGTGTGACAACAAGACGAGGCTGCAGTACTGGGCCATACTTATTGCTGCTGAGTGGTTAATAATCTGACACTGTTCACACAGCTGCCATCTAAGACCTGGCACAACACCCTGACTACAGCCTCCCTTGGCACCCGCTTTGCCACAGGTGGCCCGTTGGGTACAGCTTACTTGGTCGACTTCCACCATTTCATCTGGGAAATTCTGACCCAGTAGCTCTCTGACTAATTGTATCAAATCATTTCCCTTTTGTTCTCAGTTCCCCTCCCTGCAAAAAAACCTCATCCGCTGCATCAGAAAGTCTCTATTAACCTCCGACCCCTATTTGATGTGTGTGGATTGGGTTACTTCTCACACCCAACCGTGGGCCCATTAACACGTTGTCGTAAAACAAAAACTATTTTGACGGGCTTTAATTGCCGCTAAGTGACACTGAACAACACCCCGCCCCCCCTTGTTCGGCAGACAAAACGGGCAGCGAGACCATTCTTGTAGCTTCATGGCTGGCAATTCCTGAAAGATGGATGCGAGACCCCTGTTGTATCTTCCCAAGCCTTTTCACCATGGCACTCCCTTGAAACTATGAGATAATGAGGGGATATTTAGAAGAACGGTCCTGGATTACATGCTCCAGATCAGCAGACACTGATTCAGCCATCAGTGGCGATTACCGTTCACAGCCACCAAAGGCTTCCCTGTGTGAGGAATATAATTAGTTTATGTTAGCTGGAAGAGGTCAAAGGTTTTTAAAGGTCACAGCTTTTTCATAAGGCAAGATAGTGTGATAATTGCCTGACACTCCGAGCTGCAGGTACTGGACGGGGCTCATTTGGACTTGGCAGCCTGCCGCGAAATGGGATTCTGTTGCTCAGTGGAAAATTGCGAATGACGGGGCCTGTTAGCTCTGACAGTTCATAATGTCCCCTGATTTCTTCATCTTGCTCTTACAGTACCTGCTTGCCTGTCATACCTTAGCTGTAAAGGGTTACATTTTATAGCTGCGGTACAGCATAGCGACAAAAGTATCCAAACTGTGCTCTTGCCCAAGAAACTTATTTTAGAATGGATTTGAACTTATAACTGTACAATATATTATGGCAAAAATGCTAAAAAAAATGCATTCTTTCGGGTGTTGGGGACTTGGCATACAGAAGTCAACATGTATCTTTTCATTACTATTTATAATGTTTGTTAAGCAAAGTGGAATTATTGCCTGTTTATAATATGGGATACTACCTAAAAGATTTAAACAAACAACATTTAAACAAAAGGGTAGCTGTAGTTTAAAATGATTAATTTTAATGTATTCAATTCTTTTTTTTCCCTTTTTTGCAAGGTGCCTTTAAAAAGTGTGTCAGTACAGTAAATACAGCAACGTGACACTGAAATGCTCATGCGGGACAAAAGCCAGAAAGCAATAAAAAGAACGATTTAAAATGAAACAAAACAAAAGCACAGTGACAGGAGAAAAATAGCACTAGGGGTCCAACTTCGGCTGGCTACACACCCCTCCTGGGTATTCTAGCACTGTAGAGTTGACTAAGGGAAGGCAATTAACAAGCATTTCTGGAATGGAAATTTATGAAGTTGTACAGAAAGGCACAGAAAGTCCATTAGAGAAAAATATTTTTAATATCCAGTGTTAAACCTGTGGATAGTGATCCATGATATGGAGTACATTGAAGAAAGTACATGCTAACATATTGCACATGCCTGTGTAGTTTACTATACAACATGGCTGCAAGATTTAAAATCATATGAAAAAAAGTAATCATTTGATGTCTGTCAGGTTTAAAAGTTTTTCCAGAGTGAAACGTAATATGTTGTTTTCTCTTTGCTATAGCATGTATTGCTTTGAGTTGGCATCAGTAACCAAAGCAAACAGAAATAAGCCTGAATCCTTGCAGGAAGTACCATATATCTTATATGGTCCACATAAGCTCTTTAATGACTGAGTTTAAAGTTGGCATGGAAGGATGCAATTATCAGTGATAATGATACTTCAGAAGTACCAAGGTTTGCCTACTTTAATTAAATCATATATTTAGTATGGACTCCTTGCCTTTCAGTTAATTTATTGAGCTCTTACCATATTTATAAATCTGACATACCAAAAAAGTAGCAGTTGAAGCTTGAGCCTTTCTCTCTGTCATTACAGTGTTGAAACCGTCTATCTGGGCTTTCTGGGAAAATCTGGCCTTTCATGTTAATGTTAGTTCCAAACCAAACTCTGAGGATAAAGAAACTCAGTGACATCACTGTGCACTTTATGTAGGCACACTCAAACCAAATCCGTGGCTAGAAGAGTCAATAAGAGTGGAAATTAATCTTCTTCTGCGGAAGCAGGTTAAGACATATTTTGGGTATTTTTTTTATTAGCAGTGAATTAAACACTGAGAGAAAAATCCTTCTTGGTTGCTCCGAAGTTGTGGACAACGTTCAAGGAAGGTTTTAAATCAACGCCCAAGTCTAGAGTAAGCTTGACTGGGCATTCAAGGCGTTTGAAATTAGAATTTGGGGAGAGAATATGCATGTTAAACACAAGTTTTGTTGCATTTTCTTATCTGTTGTCAGTCTACCAGTTACATATGTGTAAAGGGTACGTTGTTGGTAAAGCAAAGAAAAAATGGGCACTGATGAAAAGGGTTGTAGATGTTTGGTGTTTTTCTGCCCAGTAACATGTTACTTATTAAACTGCCCTATCTTCAACAAAATCCAGTGAAAATCTTCATTTCCACTAGAACTTACAAGAATGTGGATTTAAATATATCATAGAAAAGCCACTATGCAAGAGCAACTTTCAAACCATATATGAATGTATTTTTTTTCAGCACAGTGTAAAAAGAATATGAAATAAAGAATATAAAATAGTAAGCGCATTCATGCAAAGTGTCGAAACGGGACACATGTGAGACTTTAGGAGTTAAACTGCAAGCCTTTTACGAGTCTGGCACCCCTCCTCCAAGCTCTTCATAGTTCTCAATCGAGCAAAGTGTGTGAGAGTGTAGATGTACACTTGTAAAACACTGAGAGGTTGTTTTGCAATTAAAAGCCCCTGAACTATGATAAAATGTACAGATGGACCTCTGTCTGGCCCTGTTTTGTTCAGTATCACACCAGCTGATGGGCTGCATTGACCTTGCTAACTGTTCCATGAAATGTGCTTTTGGAACAGTGTAAACCTCCCTGAAACAGGCCAACTACTGTTAGGTAACAGGACTCGCTTTGTGTAAAATCGTCAAAGCTGGTCTTTTGCTGATAATCTTTCTTTTCATTTGAACCTCAGCTGTGAGCAAACAAAGCTAGTTGGAGGACAGCGATGATGCTCTGTCATGCAGGTTTGGTATGGCTGTGGGTTAATGTGTGTTGCCTGCCCCACCGTCACTGCCATCACGTCTTGTTACGAGGTTAATACCTTTGGACTTGCCTGAAATACACAGTTTCCATACAACCTTCCTGCAAAACCAGCCCCTGCAGTTACAACAAATGGTGATCTGTGTTAGTTACGGCTGTCCTTAGTGGATGAAAGAACAACGTGTAGCTCCTTACTGGAATACCGTATTTTTTATGTTCATGGAGGGCACAAAAGCACTTAATGTTTTTACAGTGTAGGAATTTTCCTATTTCTTAATCGTGTTAATGACTGTTATATGAGTGGTTTTGAAACACATAACCCCCCCCGCACACCTTTTCCAACAAAAATATATATACAGATTATACAGATTTCTGCTGCATAGAGTTCCCACCCACCCAACACACCGCACTTTTGATATGATAACTACTTTACTACATGAAAAAAGCAATTTCACTTCTGCATTGGGGTAGTTATATCTACTTGAACAAAATGTGAGTTTTGTGTCATCAGCTGAGAATGAAGACACTTACATTTCATTTTAATAGCATGAACATTCATAAATGACATGTATTCTGCTCATGTGAGCTGCCAAGGAAAGTACACTTTTGTAGTCGTTTTTTTGTGCAGATTATAATTTGGTTGCTGCAGAATTTGTCCAGAAATGAAATGAAAACAACTGGGAGTTAATCATTCACAACTAACAAGGTATTTTACCAATATCTCATTCACCTCAATTGCTCACAGGTTGTTTGGTTTGTTTTTGAACGTTCATTTGCACAGTTTTTAAGTAATGTGATTCAAATTTCTTGATGTTGACATTCTGGAAGAATATCAGTAGCACACACTACATGTCTAAGGTGTGCTACTACTCCTCTTGCTTCAAATTTGGAGAAGGGTGGTGGGCTTCATCTCTAACAGTGATGAGTCTGCCAACAGAGGGGAAGTGGAGCAGCTTGTATCCTGGTGCAAGGACAACAATCTGTCTCTCAGTGATGACAAGACCAAGGAGATGATTGTTGACTTCAGAAGGACTCAAGCTGCTCACATTCCTCTGGTTATTGGAGGTTCAGCAGTGGAGCCAGTGCACAGTTTCAAGTTCCTAAGAGTACACATCACTGAGGACCTCTCCTGGACTCACAACACAACCCATCTGCTGAAAAAGGCACAAAAGCATCTATGCTTCCTGAGGAGAATGAAAAGAGCTGGACTTCCATCCCCATCCTCATCAGCTTCTACAGATGTGCCATAGAGAACATCCTGACCTCTGCATTTCGGTTCAGCATGGGAACTACACTGTCTCAGGACATCACTACCCACCATCTAGGCCACCTACAACAAGCGGTGTGTCAGGAGAGCTCACAGCATCACCACAGACCCCTCACACCCTCTCCACAATTTGTTTTTACTGCTGCCATCTGGGAGATCCTATCGCAGCCTGAGAGCCAAAACCACCAGGCTCAGGAAGAGCTTCCTACCACAGGCTGTCAGGCTGCTGTACTCTGTCATCTGAGGCCCCATCACCATCACCACCACTGACTATAACCACTGACATCCACCATATGTGTTTACCTGTATGTTTGTTTATGTTATGTGCACGTGAGCGCATGCGTGTGTGCGTGTGTGTAGGCATACACGAGTATACATGCATATGTGTACACGTACATGTATATGTATTTGAATATTTATGTATTTATTTTATATTTATCTATGCATCATATTTATCTATCAATATTTGCATTATATTCATATCATATTTATTAAATTTTATGTTCCCCTGTTCTGCACATTGACGATCTTTATTTTGTGCTCCCTTGTATACTTGCTTGTATACCTGGCTGTTTGACAATAACAGATTCTTGATTCTTGAGCTAACCCATTTTTAATTTTTAATTTTTAAGTTTTTCAATTATCTTTTTCTAGTATGTCAAGTGGACACAATCTTCCATCCGAGTAATTCTCATTTAAATGGTTTGTAACATACAATGAAGGGACACAGCAATGCCAGCTTGTTTTTCTCACTTTTTAAGTGAAAAAGGCTATATCTGCTAATGGTTTTGTTTGCTCTGAATTTTCATCCATGTGGTTCCCCATAATTCTTCTTCTGTTATTAAAATAAAATTTAGTCCCTGAGGAAAAAAAAGCTGACTTTAAATTTAATTTCCACAAATGTGCTATTAACATGTTAGCAAGAGTTTCCATGAAAAGTAGGTTAAGAAAGTCACCATACAGGTAAATAGGATTGTGTTTGTTTGGCACTATTTACTGGCAGTCTTTCCATCCAGTTCTGAAGCCTGTGTTTCAGAAAAGGAGGCACTACATAACAAGACCTGCCTTTGTTGACGTAAGTATGTGGCAGACCTTCATTTTGAAGCCATCCAGGCAACTGCATTGCTCATGTAACCTTCTGACAAAGTAAATGGTTTTTACATTAAAGAAGTCTTCTGACATCCAAATAAACAGTGAGTCAGTGTTGCTGCAGCCCAAAGAAAAAAGGCCCAATTCACATTACGCTGGGGCTGTGTGTAACTATCACTCTAGCAAATGCCACTGGAGAGAATATCCCAGGAAAAAAAGAGAAATTGGTAAAGGAAAACTTATGTATTTAATTTGCCAGTGCTGAAACAGAATTCCTCCAAATTTAAAAAGGGTATTTAAACGTTTTTGGCACCCATTAAAAACACCTGCATGTTGGAGACAACTGTATAAGTTTGAGGTAGTCCTGCAAAAAGCGATACAAAATATCAGAGATCATATGACAAATGCTTCAAATGTATGAGATTCAGCAATTCCACAGCTGTTCCCCATTCGGGTTTAATCAAGACCCAAAAATGTGCCCACCATTCTGGTTTTAATATCAGTAGTTTCTCCCTTCTCCATGTCCAAGATGCAGACCGTTCTGAACATAAATCTGTGCAGTATTGTGGAATTATTTTTAAAGTACAAAAATAATACTCAAAGTTGTGTAGTGGTGTTCAGACATTTGTCACTGTCTTCGCAAAATGTGGCTCGTTGAGATATAAATCAATCTTCTTCTACATCTGTGGTGCATGTATGTAGAGCAGATGTGAATGATTAAGTATAACTTCTACACACCCCAGCTGAAAGTGAGCTTCGTACAATTTGATCATTGCTACACAGCATTCTGGTTTTTTCATTGACCTTTTCAGTTTTGTCTCGTACAGTTTTTCCAAGAAATTCTGGAAAAAGTAAGTATGTACGACTGGCTAATTTGTATGGCGATAGCAATGAGGAACAGTCTGCAATAAGCAGAACCTATGTTCGTGTATTCTTGGGATTCTTGGTTTAAAGGTTGTGAAGCAAAAGTTGAAATGGGTGTGGTTGGCTGGAAAAAGGCCAAATCAAAACCACCTTTCAGGTGTGTTTTCAGACACTCTGCCGGGGACAGCAGGTAGTGTAGCAGTTAGAGTTGTTGTTTTGTTATAGACTGATCTTGTTTCATCTCTCTCCTCTCTCTCTAGTCTACTATGTCAACGAATTTACCCTGATTTGGTTTGGTGAAAATGTGGTAAATAGGTAAATCATTGCAGGTAGCTTCACATTAAAACCTCACATTATTAGGCAATTTGTAGGAGGGTGTTAATGAATCGATAAATAAAAAGAAATAATTTGCAGTACTAGTTTAGCATATATCCACTCCTTTTGAACACAAAGAATAACAGTGAAATGAGCACTACAGTAACTGCAACAGCAGAAAAAAAAGAACATGCAACATGGAATCCAATATTTCTGGTCAGTCAAGTATAATATAATGTGGTGTTAATCTCCATGGATCAGATATTACATGGAGGGTTCACGTTTTGAACCATGGTCAGTTCATGAGACTGAAATATTTCAGTCATCACAAAAACCATTCATTTACCTTTTGACCTTCTTTCCTTCTAGAAAAGAGGGTAAGAACTATGTCCTCAGATCATTATGTATTACTAAAATGAAGAATTTTTTACTTCAGTTAAATTAACTTCAATACAAGCCTCACCTACTCTACATGCTGCTGGCATGCAGTTTCCTCCTATCGCTAAATTCTGCTTATTTTTTACGATTTCAAATAATTTATAATTGTCTCTACTGTGACACTGTTCATACTTTAGTACAGAAAACATGGCTAAAAATGTATAACATTTCATTTAGCGTTGTACTCACCTTTAACCCTGTCACTGCTTTATGTTCAGACAAAGTTTCAGTAAAAATGTTGCAGAATTAACGTTTGTGAAAAAGTAGGGGGGGGGGGCTCTCGAACCTCAAAAGTACAAACATTGGACATCGTCTCTTTCTTTATACTCGCACTGTTACGCATACCAGCTGTGTGTAGTGTTACAACTCAGAAGTATTAAAGTGTTTGAGGATGTCTTTAAAGTGTGAGCGCGATGGAAAGGGTCCAGACAGCAGCCTGACGTTCTCCAGGCCAAAGAGCAGATAGTAAAGCTGATGGCATCACATGACGGTCCCCTGAGACAATGACATGTAACATCACAGCAGCGGTATCCATGGAGGGGACACATTCACATTTTGGCCTCAGAAAGTACAGCCACAGTTAAGGCATTTTTAGCCATTTTAAGCAAGTAACATGATAATAATACTCATATTTAGTTAAGGCATCAGTCAGTGTAAATTGAGCATTTATACACTGACCGCCATATTGTTGACACTGGAGTAAGATCTGTAGCCCTGTGCTCGTGTCAATATGAATTTAATAATTTCAAACTTTGTGACTTAAACAAATTCCATTTGGCAATGTGACTGATGACATTTATGTCTGCCGGAGGAAACCCTGATTAAAAATTCCTGCCACAACCATCTGTGGGTGTATTTACATCAAGACTAATGCATGCTGCTGTTCACTAGAAGTTACAGCTTAATCTTTAATTTTTTTCAGGTTAAACTTTTCTGTGTTCACATCTGGCAGCGTCCCGATGGCATTTATAGAACATAGCCACAAAATAATTTTAGCCTGGGCCACCAACAGTTCCTCAGCTGAGGATATAAAAAAAACAGTTATTTTGGTCTTCACACGCAATGAATTTAGTACTGTTTCCTATAAGAAGGGTGCTGGTGACACCCCATGGCTTCCTTCAGCCCATAGGTGAACTGCAAGTGTGCAGCTGCTTTTCTAACATTGCAGTCCTGATATTCCAGCCGCGCTCTGCTACTTATATGGTGGATGAACTCCAACCGCCCTCTGCAGTCCTTGAAGGCCTCCTATTCAAACCGCAGTCATATTTAATTAATTGCAAGCATTTTAATTAAAGCAAAATTCTCTTTACACATTAAAAAGGAAACCAGGATGTTTGCATGTTTATTTGAAATACACCCTGAGGACATTTTCCGTCGTGTACGGCCCAAGGTTCGGTTTTCCAGTGGGCGCGAGCGGGGCACCACCACAGGACACAGGGAAGGCCTTGTTGAGTCCCTGCGATCCCTGGGATATGACATTGCCTCTGTCTCAAATCAGAGCTGTACAATCCGGCTCAAAATGAGGCCATTTATTTACACAGCGTACAAATGACTAAATTTGAAACAGCTCGCCATTTTGAGCTCAAATACCCTGTGGGTCGGAAGGAAGCAGACGGTGCTCAGGCTGTGTTGTTGGAGTTCAAACCACAAGCCTGGGGTTACAGTGGACACATTACATCCATTTAGTCACTGCATACCTTAAATGTATACATGCATACAGTATATCATGGTTTGTACCTATTACATATATGGAGTACATGCAATATACCCTTCTATTCCACTATATATGAATTTAATGTAAGTGCATTTCATTAAAGGTGCGACAAAATTACCCAGTTATTAATATACACTTATAAACAGGCATTCCTCAAGATATGTGTTTCTGAATTTTGAGGTATACAAGTGAGATTATTTCATACCCTTCATTGAGCTAAGACTGAATTTTTTGCATTTACAAGTAACAAGAGCCATTCGCACCATAACAGTAATTACATCTATGAAATATCAGATCTCACCTTACCAGCCAAGTTCCAGAAACACATTACACTCATAAGTGGGGGGACACCTGTGTTCATTTAGCTGGCACATCTTTCCGAAGCAACTTACAGTGTTGGTTGGTATACTGAGCTACTTAAAACTTATTTACCCACTTATACAGAGGTGTAAGTGTTCAGTTTCAGTTTGCATTTAGATTTATTTTTACGGAGCACTCGAAAACGGATCCTACGAAACGGGATGCTGATATCTGGATTTTTCTATTATAAAGTGACAGTTAAGGTTAACTCTTGGGATAAGCCAGCTGCAAGTTAAGGTAAGGAAAACAAAAAACTCTTAACTGTGATGAGAGAGAGAAAACTAAACCCCTGGGGGTCCAAGTACAAGTGGCTTCCCACCACTCCTGAGCATTCTGAGGTGGTGACAGGGGACCTGTGTGGATATGTCTAATGTGCAAAACCAAAGTCAGTATCAAGGCAGAGCTGGACTCTGTGAGCATTAAAGTCATCACCCTGCCAATCACTCCAAAACTTTGAAAATCTGTCCTATCGCAACATAAAAGCTTTAAGCAAACTGACATAGTTTGAAATCAACTGAAATAGTTGATGAAATCACACAAAAAGTAGTTCAGTTCTCCAACCCCAAGCCAGTTACAGGCTACTGCCGTGTTTGTGGGCCTTCGACGACATACACCTGCATGCTGTATCTGGGGGATTTTCAATGCTTTACTGCTACTTCATCTTGCTTTTAACTGTTTTTTCAGGAATGCAGTACTTTACTTCTTCAGGGCATT
Source organism: Arapaima gigas (assembly GCA_900497675.1). Classification (NCBI taxonomy): domain Eukaryota; kingdom Metazoa; phylum Chordata; class Actinopteri; order Osteoglossiformes; family Osteoglossidae; genus Arapaima; species Arapaima gigas. The sequence continues at coordinate 309,617 of UFQX01000023.1, read as the reverse complement.
TATATACAAATTATGCTTTTATTCACACAGTAATTTAAAGTTAACACGTAACAAAGGTAACACACTCATTTTGACATCTACCTTTATGTTCCTTTACATTGTTTCCATTCATGCCAAAAAATTTAAAACAGCACTTCATATAATAGAAGTTAGGGTTAGCAGATGCAACTGACACAAACTGTTTTGAGAAGATGTACTTTGTAATAATTTCATACTTCAGGCCTTGTGATTTTTACAGAGGTTTATGAGGGCCACACTTTCAGGAGCATTTTTGGAGGCAGGCTGGCTATAAAGGGAAATGAGAAAAAATATTAGCATGTTAACTTGCAAATGACAAGATTTAATGCTTTACCCATTCACTGTGCCTTCAAAACATGAAAAGACGTATGAGGCCAGCAGAGTATTTAAAAGTTTCCTCCATCACTTCATTTGCTACTTGCTCTATTAATGTGTGACTTTCCTGAGGTTTTGTAGCTTTTGGCCTCGGTGCTGTATTAGTGCATCTCGGCTTCCACGCCCATCATGATGTCAGTGCTCCACAGTGCTGGTTTTCTTCAGGGCCACGGGCTACGGGAATGCTTTAATGGCCACATATAATACACACTCGCTGCCTTGAACTCGACCCCCATTCAGTGTCACTGCCCTGTACTCAGACTGTAAAATCTTGGGGAAAATGTTATGATTTTAATGTGTAGAATAAACAAATCGCTAATTAGAAAAATGTGCTTTACTAGAAAAGCAATTTATCAGGAAAAAACTCAGAAGAATAAATGAACGATCTCCTCCCATTTGATTCCTATGAAAAAGTATTTTTCAGCTAAGAAAAAAGCATTTTGTAAAAATTCTAGCATTATTTTGCCATTTAAATCATCTTGTTGAATATAGTACTAATCCTAATATACCTTTGTTAGATTTTTTCCTCATACAAACTTATTAGTATTAATTGTTTACCACTTTATGATTTCTTATATATCACTATAAGCACAGTAAAACAATATTTATCAAACTAAAGAATTGACATTTTCCATCCCTTTGTTCTATTGAATAGTTTAACAAAATAAATGAAATGCAATATCTCCACCTGCTGTAATATACTGCAAACTGCAGGGCTCTCCGATCTGTCCTCGTCACTGATCCCTCTTGCACCAAGTCTGAAATCAGAGCAGCAATGCTACTTGTATGTCACAATATTGTAGAACTTTTAAACAATGTGTTTTTACGTCATAAGGAAAATGAACATAAACCGTGAATATGATGAAAGAGACATCACTGTTTCACTAGAAATCAAATGTTCTCATTTAATTCTCTGTGGTATAAACTGTAAAGCTGGTGCAGAAAGCTGTGATCAGTGTTATTATTGTTTTATACACTATTTTTGTGGCTTAATTCTCAATTTCAAGTTATTTTTCCTGTGAAGGAACAGGGCACAGTTCGTTTCCTTCAGCTGCAGTGTGCGAGGCCTGTTGCAGTGAACCATGGCCAGCAATGTGTGCACTTTTAACTCTTCTCACATGGGATGGGGTTATGGGAACACACTGCAAAAAGATTAATGACCCCTTAAAATATCGGCAATAAAATGACAACAAGGGACATATTTTTGCTTCCTAGAATTAAAGGGGATACTTTTTTCATCAGCAACTTGCAAGGAAATCAAACCATATTTTATCTGCAAAACCTTCCAGACTTTTTGTCCAGTTAAATCAAGTTGTGAACTCATTACATTTTATTTTCATTAATGAAACAAAACACTGTAGACTTAAAAAGTTCGTTGGTACTTGTAAAATTTAATCAACACTCATCTTCATAGGTTTAAGTAATATTCAACGCTATCTGGATTTCTTAAATTAACCTTCCAAATGTACATGTCTAACCCAGAAGCAGTGCAGGAGACCTTTCTATAGTGTGATTAAAAATAAAATGTTTTGCCAACAGATAATAATTAATTTCCATCATCTGAATGAACAAAGATAAAGTCTCCCATCCTGGTGCAAAACACCTTATAGAAAGTTTTTTCCAAGGTTTTGTGCAGAATACATCCCAGTGCACATGTTTTAGTTTTAGCGTTCGTGGTTCACCAAAATTGCGGCAAAAATGTCTACGCATGTATATTTCAACAATAAAATCACATCTTTAAATATATTTAAATAACAATTTCAAGCTCCAGATCATATAAATGAACAATGGGTTTTACATCCTCAATGCAGAAAGTGAGAGTTAAGTGGAGTAGAAGCTGAAAATGGGAAATAACAGACTGAAATACCGACTGCAGTCACCTGCACTGATTATTTAAATCTAATTATTGCAAGTGTTCTGATTCACTGCAGTGTTATATGTGCCTAAATAACATTTTACTACATAAAATGCAACTGCTTCCATCGAGAACCTTGCCTTAGACCCTTTTCTTCAGCTCCCTTAGACTGCCCAAGATTTCCATGTTGTTCCATGAGTTCCTCAGCTTTCTACGTGGCCATGGAGATTTCAGGTGGGTCCTGAGCAAAACGCGCTGGAAACCCCCGTGTGGCGACGCCGCGCTGCGTACGCCTCATTTCAGCAGGGAGGCTGTTTCAACAAAGAGTCAGGTGCTAATTAACAGTGTCCTGACAAAGTTTGTTTTCCTGTGCCAATTCAGCCCGCATAATAGATTCATTCAGAGGTATCTGGCCGTGGAAAGGCCTGGTAATGTAATCCCACGAGAGTTTGTGTGACCCTCATGAACTTTCAGTATTTCCTTCTCCCTGTTTGCCTTTCAGGTCCTGCCAGGAATCATAAATATCCATCTGATACCAGCAGTAGCTGTGTAGTTTTGCACAAAGAAAATAGCCTTCATTCATGGCCTGCTAGCAAATTAATGTAGAAGGGGAAAAAAGGTTTAAAAAATATTTAAAGCTTTACCGGGTGCTTTTTCATTCTTGTCTAATCAACCTAAACCCTGTTTTCAAAAATGTGTGTAGGATCCGGATCCCTGTGGCCTCCAGATCTCTCTGTGCAGAAAGCTAAAGCCTTACAGGGAGTCTGTATCTTGCAGAGTGCCGTGACTGAAGCGAATGGGAGATATAGAGTCGGCTCTTTCTAATGGAAAGCGATATGTGAGCATGCAGGGAAGGTACTAATTTACAGCGGCCTTTTTCCAGCTCATCTTAAAAAAAAAAAAAAACAGAATGATCTGAAAATGGTTTCTTTTCATCACTGAAATATCCACAAATTTTGAATTGGCTTTTTATAACATACAGTACCTGTGGTCCCCTGTGAATAGGTTCCATAAGATTAGACCCATTAATATGGTATCTATGCTACATATATTTGCTCTTTCACTTGTTCTAGCTGTTTATATAATGGCTGAAGGAAATCACTCAATCATGGTTGTATTAATATCAATACATTATCTTAATTCACTTTATCCTGGTCACAGTAGTGAGGAGCCTATCCTGGAATCACAGGGCCCTAGGATAACAATGATCAGAGGTTCATCACAGGGTAACCACACATTACAGGCAGCTTATAGTGTCCAATTAATCTGAAACGCACATATTTAGACCGTGGAAGGAAAGCCACACAGGGAGAACATGCAAACTCCACACAGACTGTGCTGGATTGGAACCCACACCCTCCCAGCACAGGCCCCCATGAGGCAGCAATGCTGCTTGCTGTGCCACTGTGCTGTTCACCCTTAGAAACACTGTAAGACAAAACCATAATGTATGCTTTTTATTTTTCTCTTGAGAAGCCTTTCATCTTCATAAATTAATATTTCATTTCACTGTTCAGAGTGTTTATCCAACAGGAAGTCAAAAGGGAAACCAAAGTGTCCCTGTTTCTGGACTGATAGAGATGGAGAACAAGTGCCACTATTAGTTTGCCATGAAATACAATCATGCTGGTCCTGCCACAGTTGCTGGTTATATATAAGCATGAGATTAAGAAGAGTCACTTTGAAGGAACATGCATGCAAGCCATTAAATCCTGCTTTCAGGAGCACTTTATTCCCATTCTGGGAGTGTGCGGACTCATAATTCTGGTATCTGGTGCCATCCCCTCTCACAAGTAAAACAACTGTAATAAGCATGTTAAATGCTAAAGTGAGGAAATTTCACCCAGCAGTGCCAGGCTGTTTCTTCACTTTCTTGATTTCCGATGCAATAAAACAACTCCTTTAAAGGTGGCGCAGTTCAGTCTCTAACACACAACTTCAAGTGTAAAAGCAAAGAATGGATCTATTACCCAAAAATAAGATCCAGCTTTACAAAGAGTGTTCAGTTCAGAAAATGCACTAATTCATCTGGTGTCGTGAAGGAGGAAGTCAATAATTACATAAGAGCACTTACAGAGTTGACCACTTGGTTACATTTGCAGGAATGCGAAGGCTACCCTCAATGAATAGCATATTGTGATGATTTTGGATATGCTAGGAAATGTGTTCAGTTACATTTAATCTTTTGGAGTGCTTACCAACGGATGACGCATGTTCCCTAGGAAAGAGGGAAGGGCTCCCTTTCCACAAACACTTCAAACTCGCTTGCACATGTTAGAATCACACATTTCAAACATGCAGAGATCAAGACAAGTTCTCATTACCTTGTTTTATTTATGGCTTGTAAGTTTCTTTTATGACCTTTTTGGTTGTGTCTTGAAAAAACAGCACAATGTAATAAGGGAATTGTGTCGCTTTAAGCATAATAAGTTTAGTTTTTTGTCTGAGAAAATGCTATACAGCTAAAAGGGCTACAGTTATGTAAAGTGTACATTATTTGCTGTGCTGGCACCCAGTTTCGTTTATAGGGAGATTTGTCAGTTATTCATGTCAGAGGGATCTAGTGATCAGCAGCTTGAATGAGATGCTGCAGTATTTATTTACCTCTGCTACACTGAGCAGATTTGGTAAGTCTTTGTGGGCATCTGTACTTAGAGAGCTCAGTCTTTCTTTGTTCTTCATGCACAGCTTCATTTTTCAAGCCACAGACTTGAAATTTGACAGACAGGCACTTCTCGCCCTAAGTGAGGTTTTTGTACAGTCGAGTTCATCTCCATCCATTGCATTATCAGTAACCACTTATCCTGATAAAGCTCATGGCAGTCCAGAGCCCATCCTGGGGGTAGAGAGTGCTAGGCTAGAAAACAGCCCCTGGATGGGATGCTATTCCATCGCAGGGTGACCACACACTCAGTCACACTCATATACACACACACACTGGGAAATTTAGAGTGACCAATCAACCTGAGTCACGTGTCTTTGAACTGTGGGAGGAAACCAGAGCACACAGAGGAAACTCAGACAAGGGGAGACCATGCAAACTGCACACAGACTGAGCTGGATCCCAACTCATGCTGAAGAGGTTCAAATGCTATAAGGCAAAAGCGTGACTCATCAATCACCCTTAATTAAGTTTATTAAACCCTAAAAAGCGTACTTACTGTTATGAGACTTTAAAATTCAGTCTCTGACAAGGCAAACAAAAAATGGTGGTTTCAGACTGACTGACTGACTGACTGTGCTTCAGTAATTGCACCTGCATCTCAAGCTCTTTGTCTATTATAAACCACACTTTACCCTCCGTTAAATAAATAAACGTAAAGTAAATGATTATTTAATAAGCAGACCCCACTTTTGAGCTTTTCTACACACCTCCTCGCTTTTAAATCCTGCGTTCAAACTGACTGTATTAAAGGTCACATTCAGTTTTCTACAAGCCTGGGAATCATTACAGGTCAGTACTTGGAGACGCCCTCCCAGGCTTCAGGCGTTAATGTGTAAATGATGCGTCGAATAGCGCGTGTTCAACTCCAATACTGGAGTGTCCAACAAAATCTTCTGGTTGCAGACATTAAATTGATGCATTTCCGTATATAACAATTTTGTGTTGTAAAGGTCACATACATTTTCAAAGCGAATGACATTATTTGCTGCGCTCATGGGGACAAAGCACTGTTATGTATTGCCACCATGTGGCGGAATGGAGTATTTCGAGACCCCGCTGAAGTCGTTCTGTACTTATTTGGAAACTCCTCCCCAGTCAGTAACTGACAGGTCGCTTATCTTGGCTGTACAGCTACATGCAGAGAACGGATGTTAACCAGCAGATCCATCAGGCTGCTCCAAGACATAGGAACTTGTCCTAAGTCCTAAGACTGTCAGAGGCAAGTTCCTCAAAATAAAGAAGGATGTTTACTGGGCTCATTAAAAGGTCAAGCTGTAGCAGCTGGACTGGAAACTTCTGCAACAATTCGAAAGGACTAGGTTGCTATGTAGAGGTGTCAGAATGCACCTGCTCTGCTTGACAGCACTCAGATAAGAAGAACAACAGGTCAGTTTAATGCAAGATCAGGTTCAGCCTCAGGCCTCAGCAGAGGGACAGTAGGCCTTGGCAAGTACGTGCTGATAAGTACACATGTCAAAAACAGCACTGCATGAGGTATTGACACCCTGCAAACAGACAGATGCCACATGTCAAAGAACACCCCAAAGGGTCCAGTGAGCTGCATCGAGCACCAGAACTGAGGAACCCTCTGCAAGTCACCCTCTAACCATCCAACCAAGACATGCATTACATGGTCTGTCACAAACAGGAACTGTAGATTACTGTAAAATAATGTCACAAACTGTTATTCATTTGAACTTGTTAAAAAATCTCTTCCTTAATCTTTCACTGGCCCAGTGTCGGAAGATTATTCAGCAGCTTTCGGTTTAGCTGAAGAAGCCCAAGTTGAAACTGATTTTCAAAAATAATCTTGGAGTCTAATTTATTTTGCTTGCACAGAAAACAGAAACTTGAACATCCCAACACTTTCACAGCCTTTTAATATATCTTACAAAGCATATTTATCTAGAATTCTAAATATAGTTTTGAGGGGCCTATTTCTGAGACTGTGGTCTGACTGTGAACATTTTGTGATAAATCAGTTCATTCAGCTCATTCGAATTATTCCTTAAAACATCCCAAATCAAAATGAAAAGGTACCAAGCATAACCCAAAGCAAAACGGTTCTTTGTTCGTGACAAACAAAACTGAATCTAACTGATTGGTGAGTCGAAAGGGTTTTATATGTTTAGAAATGATGGTATAATGATGGTGAAATTTCTTTCCAGTTTAAGCTACTGCATTCATTAATGAGACAGAAATATTCAAAATTAAGAACAATTTTCAATTCATTTATGTTATTGTCTTCCCTCCATCGAGACACTACTTTATGACATGCAGTCTTTGTAAACAGATGGATGACTGTAAAAGGTTTCAGAGAACATCTGGTCACTAATATTTTAGTTAAAATCCATTACTAACTTATTTTTCAGCTGGCGTTAAATAGCTGAAAGATTGTGACCGTGTGAGTGAGTGTGTGTGAGATATAATGTCCTGTGATGAACTGGGCTCTGACTGTAGGAGACAAGTAGAAGCAAGGGCAGAAGTCGGAATGGGAATAAAGAGCTCTCTGTATTTTGGAAGAACTTCCTACTGAACTTAGTTTGTGCTCATTTTTATTGTTTTATTCCTTCAGTTTTGCATCTTTACAACCAATTGTAAAGATCCTGCTTGCACAGTATTTCTGCCTCTTTGCACGAGAAGGCTGAGCTTCTCACCAACTGTTGTATCTGTGGCAGAAACAGACACACTGTGGGGGTTTTTTGTTTTGTTTTCACTGAGCCTGTTTCATCTGAGTTAATTTTTAAACTTAGAGGCTCTTTGGCTATGTACATCTCACTTCCCTGCACTTGTAGAAACACCTGCAACATTACATACTAATGGAAAACCTGAGTTCCCATTCATTTTATCGTGAGCAGGATTTTGCTGAAGAAAGCCGGATGTTTCTTTAATCTGAATATTATACAGAACATTATAAGAAATTATAAGGAAGTAACAGTTTTTAATATGAGGTTTCATAGTGTTATGAAAGAAAAATGAGGTGCAACGAAGGAAAGATCTTCTCTCAGCTGACCTCTTAAAACACACACTTGTGAAATCTCTAGAATGTGCTGCAGTTTTAAATAAAGTGTTGATGGTTCCAGTTCTATATAAACACTGTGGATATATACACACTGTCGAGAGGAGCTATCAGACACATGTCATTATTCCCTTAATGGGACTGTAATACAGGAATAAATTAATGAGAAAGTAAGCCAGAAGGGAGATCAGCTCAGGCTGTGGCTTCCAGTGATCGGGGTGAAGACACAGCCTTAGATGTGTCTCATTTGTTTGCTTTTTAATTAAGTAAAGGTCAGTGGCTGGGCAGGTTTAACCCGGGGAATTGCCTGGCAACTGGGTTACTGGGGACTCACCTTTTGGTTGGAAGAAGGGAAAAGTGAGTCCTAATTACAATCACTACACATATTTAATTCAGTTTGCCTAGAGGTAATATTATGTTGCCGATTTGTGCTCCCCAAACACTGAGATCTAGTTACAGTACAGAAGCCATGTGAAATTTCATACATACAGTTTCAAGAAATATTGTAAAATGTCTCCTAATTGGCCAAATGTGGCACTCTGCTGAATTCTGAGATCTTGAAGAGTTCTGCTTTTCAGATTTATTACAAAAACAAGCAGCACTGTGTATTTAATAAAGTATCTATCAATCTAGCTACTTGGAATTAAAACCTTAAATCTAATTTAAAAATTACTAAAGCACTAATTTTGCTTTACTGTCAAATAGTGTATCATGATTAAAAAACAACCCGTAAAGAGATGCTCCCCAGTGTTAATCTTTATTTGATGATAAAAGGTATTGTATAGAGAAAGAACATGATAAGGATATTTTAATAATAATTTGATTGTACAAGCATTGGCTGTCAGCTGACACAAAGACCACATTTCTACAAATTTTAACAGTTGCTAAGCTCTTTGTTTCAGATGCAGTTTTTTTTAGTTACTATGCACAACAAAGGGGCAATAATTTACAGCAGGAGGACTGAGTGTGAAAGTGTCCCTTGTGAGGTGACACTGCATGTAGGCACAGCTCAGTGGAGAGACAGCCCAGGATTTACAGCAACACAGATTGTCCTTGAACAAAAGACACTTCCCTTGCACTGCAGATTTACCTGTTTAAGGTCTTAGATGTGAAACTGAATCTGCCACCGGAGGAGAGAGCTTTGCAGTCATACTCATACATACGCCTAGAGAGGCGATGCAAGTGACACACAAAGTACTTGTCTGGGGAGTAAAAGCAGAATTATAGAGGTGGCAGCAACAACAGGCAGGTGGAGTGGATAAACGTCACAGAGCATCAGTAAAAATGTCAAGCAAAACACTACTATTCTGTCTAAAAAACCTATGGCCGTAGCTGGAGGAGTTGTCATTTACACAGAGATCTCCTCACAATTCCCAAAGCAGCAACATGCTGTCATGTGAAAATAAAGAAGCATCCACATTACATATCAGAAATAATTTAACAAGTACATTCTGTTAAGCATTAGGCTGCAGTTCATATTAATACTTCAAAAGAATGAGGATATTTTAGGTGTTAGTTACCCTTTAGAGCAAGTACAGTAATGTATTTTAAAGTAAATGTGTGGCTTCCTAAACTAATTAAAACTTTCCCAAAATTGCCATATTCATTTCACTGCATCTGCAAATAGAGTCGCTTCAAGGATGTTGGTCGCCCTTGCTGCATGATTTTGTATACTAATTAAAGCCATTACATTTTTACTGTCTTGATATCCCAGCACTTTCAGGCAGCATTTTAAACTAAATTGTGTTTGGGCTTCATATTAATAATATTGTAAAATTGTAATAACCGGTCATTATAGTCTAATCTTTCTAATTGCTTTATCAAATTTTATCCATTTTTTCATTGATTTTCATATCAATTCCAATAGCAATGTTTTTATCTAATTGCTTATTAGAATTTTATATGCATCCATAAAACTGGCTCAAATGAGCATAACCAAGTTTGTGAAACAACCGGGCCTTTTTTAATACCATTAAACTACAGATCTAAACTAATGCCTGCAGGATGCAGGTCCTGCTGTTTGATTATTTGGAAAAATAATATACATTCCTACATTTTCATTTAAAACACCTGGGGTGCATCACATCCACCTTCATGCCAAATTTTTCAGTACATGAATGCACTGTGCTTTCCCTGTAAGAAATAATGATCACCCTAACCTAACAGGGTAATTCCACCAAACATATCATGCCTAATAAACAGAGAAAACCTAAACAGTCATTTTAATAAAGTGTCCTTTACAGTTTATAGTTTAAAATAAACAATTTTTTTGCAGGCTTTGGTTTGATGGTTTATGTATGACAGCAATTTGTACCAAAAAATAGAGTTTTACCCGTCTCTGAAGGCGTGTGTTTTTTCTGCAGCTTTGTTCTCTGATTAACATTCAAAAATTGTTGTTGGATGGATTTGGCTTCAATCTGCAATGTGGAGCAGTTCAGATCGCTCTTTTAGAAAACGAAACTTCTGGGTTTCCTTAGTACACATTTGATGTTTATGTACACCAAGAAATAAACACAACTGGAACCACAAGTCTTTAACTTTGTAACTTAAAATGAAAACTACTTTAAAACGACTTAAAATTTTTAAATGTCATCAAACTACTATACAAAAGCAATCATAGACTTTATCCTCTAACCTTAGGCAATTTTTTTTCATCACTAACTTCACCTGTCTTTATCTCCATTTTCCTCCTTATAGGTGCTGTTACTGACTAGGCCGCCGACCAGCATCGAACACGGTGGACGCCGGTTGCTTTCGGTCCGCTAATGCTTGATTGAGCTTTACTGCCATCTATAGGTTTGGTGGGTAAAGGCAGTTTGCCTTCCCTTGGTACGAGTTCTTTTTTTTTAGCAAAAGAAAATTTCGAAGAAAATAATCCATTTTTTTTGCGAAAACATACTTCATGCAAATAAAGATTCACAACAGGACGACGACTAACTGCGTATTCCGCCGAAGCATTGAAGCTGCTCTGGGACACCAGGGGGCGCCAGATCGCAGGAGGGGGGGCGGCTGCGCGAGCCAAGCACAGTGAATGAGTCAGTGCGGAGTAGCTGGGTCTCGCGCTCGGTGTCTGTCTCTGTTCTTCGCACCGGCACCGGCACCGGCACCAGCCCCACGCCGCGGAATGGGACCATAAGTGCAATCCAGCGGGATTTGCTGCTTCTTTACTTTCTTTTTTTTAAGCAGGGAGGTTCGAATTACGCCAATAAAGAGAGGATTTGTCCGACTGTCGCGCGCGCGCGTTTCGGGGTAAATGTTTCAATGGCAGGAGCACAGCCCGGAGTTCACGCGCTACAGCTCAAACCTGTCTCCGTCCCGGAGAGCCTCAGGAAAGGCAACAAATTCATGAAATGGGACGATGTGAGTACGAATATCGACATGTGTCCGCCACCTCTTATGTTGTTTTTAACAGTGCAGCAACGGGGGGAACAAGTGTTGGTGTACACTGATGGAGTGCTCCACACACTTGAAGGAATTACTAGAAACGTTATCAGAAATTGAGCATTTGGATCCGAGCCGTAAAGTCAGTTGGCTTTAAAAGAAACCAGACAGTTTGCGTATTTGAAGACGACTTTTAGAGGGGTTGACGTTGGGGGTTAGCTTTGGCAGAAGCCTGAGAAGCCCACCGTGAGTTGGGTAGTGTCATGGTGATGCTGACATGGTGTCTCCACAGGCTGCTCTATCCATCCTGGCCCAGCAGCACACAGCAAGAGCTCTTGTCCTGCCTCTGCTCACAAGCCCAGCATGTGCATCAGGAGACTGTGGGCTTGTAAATGCACTGTGCCAGTGTGGCTGATGCCCGCTGTTTGTAGTGCTGTACTGTACTGTACCGCATCACACTGCACTGGCAGTCTTCTCCATACCCATCCAGAAATGAAAGTAACACATGGAGCATCTGCGGTGTGTTAACTTTTGGCAAGGTGCTCAGAGATTTGCATTTCAAAACATGTAATATTATTAGGTGTGATAAACCCCATACTGCTTCTTTGTGTGTCACCTAGTTGCCATGATCTTAGCAGCTCAAAAAAAGTGTGTGTCTTTCTTTCTCTTCTGATAATATCCCACAAATGTATATTTCCATGTAGCGATGGAGCAGGTTTCCAAAAGACCAAATTGTCTGCAGTTGGTTCATTAGGTTTCTTTGCAGTTTTGAAGAAGAGAAATCTGAATGTTGCAGCTTTTTGGGTCACCCACTCTGTGTGCACTTGTGCCCCATAATAATAATGACACGTTTATTTGTATAGCCTATGATAACTGGCAGTGTGTGTGTGAATGCATAATGGCAGCTGGTGACACAGTCATGGCCCTGTTTATTTCATCATGCCATATGCAGGTATTTATAATGGTAAAAGATGATTGTGAAGTAAAGAAGTCAGTTTCCAGGAGGGGTCCGCCATCCTGGCATAATATGTCCATTTTGGTGTGCAAACTTTGGTTTTCAGACTCAGTGAGGGATATTGATACCTTCCTTCAAGAGGGATTCTGTGCAGGAGTGTGTGAAGGAGCACAAGAGGTTGCATGCGTGACTGATGTTATTAACACCGTGAGGTTATTCAGTTCAGTGAGTCATGCATGTATGTCAAATTTACAACTAAACACACTAGACTTTGAGTAACTGGCCAGATGGTTGTGATCATGATTTGACCAAATATTACTTACTGTATAGAGGCATTGCACTGATATTTACCAAAGAAAAAGGTAACTGAAGGTGATCAAGTAATAAATCAAATTCAAAATACTGTGCTAATTTTTGTAGAGCTTAAAAATTATATTCAGGGAAAGTACCAGTAATATAACTATACTTGCAAAATAAAAAGTCATATTATTATAGAGATGGTGTCTTAAGGAAAGACATTTATAAATCAGTTAATTATTAATTCTGAATAAAGAGGAATATAGTTATGTTAGATGTATATTGTAAAGTCTGACTGACCAGTTTGCACAGATATTTGTATGACTAATAAAAAGTTTATGTTTTCATTTCAGTTGCAGTGCTTAGATATTCAAATCAGTCTGTTATGAACAAAATTTGCCTGCGGGCCAGCTGCATTTGCTCCTGGTGTCTGTTTTGTTAAGGTTTCTGCTGCATTTTGAAACCCATTCCATATTGTTTCTGCTTATTTGAAATGTCATTACATCTATGAGTATAATACTTTTTCCGTTTACATTTGCTGATGTCTGGAAATGCACTTGATTGTTAAAAAAAAAAAAAAATCCACAAAATGTTATTTCAGATTGGGCAGTGTCTTGTACTTTCCTTGTGCAAAACCTGAAGGTGCTATCCTACTGGACACAAGATTTGGTCAAAATATAGTCATGGTGGCCTGTATGGATCAGCTTTCATAGAGCTCTGAAAATAGATACTGCTGTTTTTAAACTACGATACAATACACTCTGTGAGAGACCCTTTCCAGTTAGTGTCTGCTTTAACCTTCCACTCAAAAGACAAAAATGCTGTAGGGACCTCCTGGTCCCTGTGAAAATAGTGTTGATTCAAAGCACCGCTAGAGACATCAAAAAGCAGTAAATGGGAAAAATATAGCTCACTAATCTCTTCAATACAATAACATAACTGTTATGGCATGTTTGTCAAAAGAGGTGGAGATAATTGTAATGTTCCTTCCTCTCATAATGAAGAAGAAAACATCACGTTTCTTATGCAAATGACCAAAGATGAAAATTTGTTCCTTGGTGGAAATGTCCAAAATGTTCCTTTTTACTATTAGTGGTAATTTTTTATAGGGTTTTTTTCCTGTGCCAATAGGTAGACACAAGCCTCTCTGTCTCCATTTGCTGTGTGTATATCAGAATTTTACATTTGGCCATGTAGTGTATGTGATTCTACTTGAACAGGTTAAGTGTGGTTATATTTATGCTCAGGCAGTGGTGGCTGTAAGGCACTGTTTCTTGAAAGTCTTGTTAAACAAAGTTGAGGGAAAATCCATATTACAGTATGCTGTCAATGGAAAAAAATAAAACCTTTGTTCCAAAACTTGGTTGCCCTGTCTGTGTTAGACACTTTTATTTTATAGGTACCTGCAACTTGAAGATCTGGCAGATCTCATAAAGTGTCCTTTCAGTGAAGACACAGAGTCACTGCTTACTTTCTAATAATCTTTTTTTATGTTGACAATTTAAAGTGTGGCCATGCATAATAATAATAATAATAATAATGCTTGAATGTTACCATGGCAGCTGAACGTGCCTCAAATCCCCTCTTCTGACGTCCCCTTTAACCATGATACGTTCTTATGCCTGGCCTAACAATGCCAATTGAGGGGAAAGATCTAAAATAGAACACAAGTCAATATCAGATACATGAGGAAGTGGTACATTTAGTTCCACCTGTTTAGATCTAATGAAGATCCTCGTGGTGAGAAATTTAAAGCCAGTATGAATCCTACATACATGTAATGAGGTTTGCAGTGCCTTGTAATGAAGCAGCGGCTGAAAAGAGCCAGCTAATTAATGAAAACAGATTTAATGGATTACATTCAGAGAATGTAATAAGTGTATATACACTATAATAAGTCTGTTGATATATTACTGTAATAGTCTATATATAGACTGTAATGTTATTTAGTTATACCCCATCAGCTATGTTATGTTTGCTGCTGTGATGCCATTTCCTTGGAAAAAGCCAAAGCTTTGTCATCATATGGTTACAAATTTAGGGCATTTAGAATTACATAAAATAGAATGCTGTTCACCACATTCAAAGCACAAACTTTTGTCTATGATCAATTCATTTGTTGCTTACTTTGAGTTCAGTCATTAAAATATTGTTTTAAACAACCACCCATCTCTTTTTCGTGACCGTCAGTTCATTCTAAGATGGCCCTTGACTAGAGAAATATTTGGCTATTAACAGAAGGTTTCTGTTTTATAAGATTGGTGAACATGGTACAGAAATTTATACAACCCCCTTCTATGTCTTAATTTCTAGGATTCAACTGCTGTGACCCCTGTGACATTGCGTGTTGATCCACAGGGCTACTTCCTGTACTGGACAGATCAGAACAAGGTAAGGCTCATGCTTTCATCCTCTCATTAATCAAAGTTGTAAGGATAAAGGTGTGAGGATTGTAGTCATAAGTGAGAACTGAAAATATGTCCTCGAGGTTAACTTGGAATTAAATCCTTAGGCAGTAGATCATATGTAAAAGCATTCAGGAAAATGGAAAGATTTAGTTCAGATAATAAAAATTACGAATGTTCATGATCATTTTCCATTTGGCCTACATATCCTTGTAACTGCTGTTGTTCAATTGGTAAAGCTGTACTGGGTGTCAAAAGTGGTAAAGATGTATTAGAGTTATTTCAGAGAGACAAATCTGAAGATGATATTGAGATGCCCAACTAGTTTCTGAAGAGGGATGTAGAAAACATCTGTGAATGGCAAGAATGAAATAATAGGAGCAGCCTTTCTGTTGTCATCTCAGCAGTGGAAAGAAAAACAATATGGGATTTTGGATCATTGATAGAGGGTAGACGGCAGGATTCAGAAGAGCAGCCGAGGATTGCTAGGGAGGGAGTGAGGAACTAGTAGCTCTTAAAGACTATTAATGTCTGGGAGCTGACCAGCATTGAAATCAGATACTTTGAAGGCAAAGATGTGATTCTGACTGATAAAGGTGAAAATGAAGAATAGCTGAATACCATTTTGAGAGAATGTGCCTTGAGGTGGTGGTCAGAACACTTAAGGATCCTTTGTTGGAGTTAAGGGTTATGGCTTCATGTATGTGGTTGCGGAGTTCAGCTGGTGGGCACAGATATGTTGGGCAGCAGGGTGTCAAAATACAACGATAACTGGAACAGTGATCTGTCGGGAGCAGGAAGGAGGTCAACAGGCTTGCTGCAGGTGGGCGGTATCCTCGTCTGAATGGCAGGTGAAATGTGGAAAACATGATCTCTTAGGTGGAGATGCAAATGGTGCAGTGAATTTCCAAGCTGTGGAAGGTATGTGTTACTTTTCAAAGACTGCAAAGTTATCTGCAGTGTGACTAGACTCAGAAGGGGAAGAGATGATGAAAAGATTATGTGGATTCCTGTAGTATTTTGTTCTTGCATTACAGGTTGATAACAACATTATTTTACATAACATCCTGCATTAAAGAACCTTTACAGAAGCTTGAGGTCAGTGTTGTCAGTGGAATGTTTCTCCCAATTTCCTCTCTTGTATGCCTGGTTGCGCTCAGGCTATGTGGTGTTTCATGAAATTCCGGAATAGAAGGAATTCAGCACAGATGCCGGAGAGCAGCCAGCAGTATTGCCAGACGTACCGCAAGTTTGGATGAATGTAGGAGGGAAGGCAGACTGATAATGGAGCTTTTTATTCCTCTTTGCAAAACCGGACCTTTTTTGAGTGTATTGTGTGTAGAAGTGGGAAAGCAGGGACCCTAAGCCTTTGAGAGAGGTCAAGAAAACTGAGCAATGGGAATTAACTCTAGGAGTGGGAGTGTTTATCTAGGTTTGATATGAAAATCTCCAAAGAGGATAAGAATGTCAGCTGTTAAAGTTACTTGGTGAGAAAGTGGCCCTGGCAGGCAATGGTGAGCAGTGATAAATAGTTCAGTAAGACAAGTAGCAGTGATGGCAGTAATGACATTTGAAGGAGAAAAGGAAGGACTGTAAGAGCAGGAACAGGAGAAGAGAAGGAAAGAAGACAAGATGAGAAGATTAGCCAGCCTATTCTGAACCCCTGACTAGTGCATTGAAATGTGTGGGATAAGAAAAAAGCAGAGGAGAGGGCAGCGGGGATTGCAAAGTGCCCTGGCATCATACGCATTTTTCTGAGTGCAGGGAGCTGGAAACAGAAGCACAATGTTGGCAGAAATAAAGTCCTTCCTCTTGATAGCAGTCCAGCAGTTTCAGGGCCCACCTGAGGCTAAAGGTAATAGAAAGAAGAAAGCTTATGGTGGGTCAAGTAGGGGAGCAGACTGGGATGGGGGAGGTGTAAATGCTTTGTGCAGACATGCAAGGTACAGCCCTGTGTAGTAGGGTAAGGTGTAAATGCTTTGTGTTGCAAGATATAAGCTGGCACAGTACAGGAAGGTGAAAATAGTTTGTGCAAACATGATAGGGATAAGGATTCAGGAAATGCCAATGAAGAAGTCTGGGTGACCAGGTCACTGTAATTATTTGGCTCCTTAGGTAGTCCCGCAGAGACCCAGAAGATAGATACTGAGCCAAAATTATCCTTGCTTGTCAATGCAGGTATAATTCTGTATAACTTCAAGTAACTGTGGTCATCTTATCAAAGCTCGGTCACCTTGATCAAACTACATACAAAAATAACAGTGGTCTTTCAATAAATCTTTTGCATACAAAAGCTTCACTTAACTTTGAATCCTTCAATTGTATAGCATGTCAAGGTATGAGATGCACTGACAGATGAGCTACAGAAATGGCACAGTTCAGATAACATTCAGCCACACAGTATGAGGACAGATTTATTCAAAGCATTTACAGAAAAACATATCTAAGATAAATGGTCTACTGATTCAGAAGGATGTTGAAATGGCGAGTGTGACTTACACACACTGATCTCCAAAGCTCAGAGGGAAACAGGAAATGGGGTTGCTGCTCATTTCAGTCCAAATAATTTTACCAAGGTCTTAACTGAATGTGAAAGTGACAGAACACAAAGGCCGTTCCAGTGCAGAAGTCGGAGCCACTCTGATGAGTTGCCCACTCCACAGCGCACATGACTGTGTTTAAAACATCCAGTGTGATTTTTCTGACTTCCAGCACAGGCTGTACAGTGGAACTTCTGAACTACAGCTAATCAGATAGGACTGTGGAAAGCTACTACTACTGCTGCTGTATTTAATGGAAAATAAAATCGAACAAGCACTAGAGCTCCCTTGGACTTGGAAATTTGGTCCATGTCCAGATCCGTCAGCACCTGCCTGGCTAACAGGAGAAAAAGAGATGCGTTAAGTAGAAAAAAACTGCTGACCAGCACACCTCAGCCCTGCCAGTGGGTGATTGTGTGTGT
Organism: Arapaima gigas; assembly: GCA_900497675.1. NCBI lineage: Eukaryota > Metazoa > Chordata > Actinopteri > Osteoglossiformes > Osteoglossidae > Arapaima > Arapaima gigas. The sequence goes on along the minus strand of UFQX01000023.1, from coordinate 291,685 downwards.
GTGTGTGTGTGTGTGTGTGTGCGCGTGCGTGCGTGCGTTTGTACGTGCACATGCATTTTACGTGCTCTCGGTTGGTAATGCTAACGGCCACATGTCACCTTGAATAAGTTTAGTGAGTAAATGCATGAGGGAGTGAGGAGAACTTCAGGCCCTCTCATCAGTGACAGAGGTAGCCGTGCAGGTTCTGAAATGTGGGCTTTGTGTGTGAGGTCACAGCCAGCCTAATGGGTGCAAAACCCAAAACATAGGTGTTGTTGGATGTCCTGTAAATAAAAATGAATATCACAAACTATAACCCTTTGCTTTGCAACCCACATGTCCTTACTGCCTGAGGGACCGCATTCCCAGGATTCCACTGGACCACGACACTGTACAGAATGGCTGTCTCTCTGGAGCCAGGGAAGATGGCCACAGACTACTGTGTTGCTCTTTGACTTTGCCGTGGCATGAAAGGAAGTTTGGCGTGACACGTTTGGTTTGGTTTGATTTTTTTCAGAGCTGAGACCATTGAATCAGGATCTGTTCTTTTCTCGGTGTTGTAGCAGACGTGGGATTTACAAAACTGTAATATGTAAGTATAGGTACAAGACAAGAATTCAGCAGTTTAATGGAGAATAAACTGGTTTAATAATTATAAAAACCCTCTTATTATTAATACAAGCCAATGTATTTATGTATTTATTAAGCTTTTGCTGCTGGTGACAAATTATTTTATTATATTATTATATTAATGTCAGTATTCTTTAAAAAGACTATTTGATAGTCACATGAATGGCGTGTTTCTGACTGGACTGACCGAAGTACACAGGCTGGCGTTTACTATGGAAGGAAACATAACACCAATCCAAAGTGTAGCAGCCTTGTTTTATAGCATCAGCTTGAAAGACTAAAATAACCAGGAGGAAACATAAATCAATATACAATGCTGATGTTGTTTTCTATTCTTAATTAAATATCCATAATGTCACGTATAGATCCTTAACTTTCAGATGTGGATACAGCTTTGCATGCATGGCATAGTGACACAAAGCAGTGCCATAAAATTAGATCTTTCTATTTATCCACTTTGATTTGCACTTCACATTTCATGAATCTAATTAAATCTTCGTAAAGGGATCTGAGCAAATGAATCACATCAGTAATATATGTGGTAAATTACTGATGTGTGGAATAAGCTGTGTGGTTTCTCCTTTATTTAGCAGTCACACTGATCAGTGTATACAATAAGCCTCAGCAAATCTGCATGTTAGGTTGTTCTGTCGTGTCAAATGCTGATTACAGTCTCCTTAAGGAAATTGAAACGTGGTCTATTGATTTCTGTTAAATAGAAGGGTGTTGTTCTTATTTTGATTCCTTGCATTGTAGCCCATGACTATGTGCAGATTGACTTAAAATTTTTTTCACCATAGAAATTGTGGCAGCAGAATGAGAAACCATTATCAGTCTCAATATGGAAAAAGTACCTGTTTTTTTTTTCGATTTTGCATACTGAAACTTGTGAAAGGGTAAATCTAGTTTTATGAAATTAAATACTTAGTAAAGAGCTTTTTTGAGGAAATTAATATACTGTCTTTCCATATTTCCATTGGTACATACAATGTATTGCTGAGCTCTTGTGACATGAAATGACACGACTCTCAAAATCGGCCTCTGTGCTTCACATTCTCAGGCTTCTGAATTCTTTTAAATGGGAATGTCAACTTCCAGATTTATACATTTTTATGTTTATAGCAAATTCACTTCTGGACGCATTGTACAAGTTTTATTTGATATTGCACATGGATCTAAATTGTATTCCATATAACCAATGGCATTTCTGGTGCCCACTTTCAATGGACTGGCTTCACTGAGCTGTGTCATTCCATGTGGTTTGTTTGAGACTATGCTTATCTCACTAAGAGTTCTTGCCCTTTGAAAGCAAAAAAGGTCAACAGCTGAACACTTAACTACTAACTGGACCTGCAGCCTGAAAATTCTGATGCCGATCTCTTGATAGCAGAAATATGTGCCAAGCACGTAGTGTAACAGATAATTAAGCATTTCCATAGGTTTGCCTTGGGTGTTTTGCTTCTTCTTTTCTAAAAGACTTTGTCTAGGTACTTCTTTAGGTGGTTAATTATTTCTCCAAAATTGTCCAAAAAAGAGTGTCAGTTCTCTTCAGCATTAGGCATATCACGATGCACATTTTTTTGTAGTTGTAAATTATATATCTTAATGCAGTTTATTTAAATAGGTTTTCACAGCCTATTGCAAAGTAAGCACTGCGTGTTGAACTTTGTATAAGCAAGAAATAGTTTTACGCCCACATGTTTTGTGTTTATTTTTCGATTTACTTGTACATTTACTATATAGCACATTATTAAGTTTTCACACTGAAAATTGATATTCTGTACCCTCTCTGAAGAATCAGCATCACTGTCATTGGAAAATGTATTTGCTCACTTCATTGCTTAAACAAAATCAATAAAGTAAAGCTTCCCAACAGTATGATTCTAATGAGAGCAAAACACTAAACTACAAAAAATGGAGAACATGCCTGTAACTTTAAAGGGTTTAAGTATTAACAGACCTGTGTACATTCTGTGAATGTAGATGAGTTTTCCTTCCTCTGTGCAACAGACTGCATAATTTATTACCCTTTAAAAAGAAGTGCACGATTCAATTCAAGAAATTATTTCTCTGGCTGTAAATTTTGTCGCTTTTTCACCTTCATTTCAACAGGAGAATCTAAATATGGACATTAGCCAAAATCTTAAGTTCTTTGGTCCATAAAATGGGCAGTAAGAATATGAAATGTGCTTAAAGCAACATGACTATTGAATATAAACTAATATAAAGAACACAACAAAGCAATAAAATAAAACTCAATTATTTTTTTCCTAAAACAAATGAATTTCTGCAAAAGGCGTTATGTGCAAAGGCTCTGCAAAATCCAACTCAAATACTATTCATATAAAAAACATTAAGATCTTTATTTTTCATGAATGAATAACCCAGCCATTCAAGCTGAGGCAGAATAGTTGAATAACAGGTCAGCCTGAGCACTAAGGTTTTTATGTAGTTAGACTTGGGTGTCGAGAGAGAGAACACATTTCTCCACTCAGTGTCCAGGGTCAGCTGTGTAACTGTTCTTAAGAAGGCTGTGTTGCAGATGCACTGTGCGGGTACTGCCAGGCAAGATGCTCAGCAAATTTTTTGCAGATGTACACTGTATCAGCAGTCACACTTTAAAATATGAATTACTGTGTTTTCTGTAATGTGTATTTTTATGTTTTTAAGGTTTTTCTCTGATCTGTCAGGCTTTCTATGTGATAACAGCAGCACCTAAATCAATAAACTAAATCAATTATTTCATATAAGTGGGTTTTAACCAGAAATTTGTAAAAGCTACTAAGGTCAGTCAAAGTCCAATTAATTACTTCCTCAAATATGACAAGGCTGTGTTGTACAGTAGAATAAAGTCCTTTGTGCCATTACAAGAATACTGGAGCTCCATTACTGTTTGACCATACATACTGAATTCTTATCACTAGTCTGAGCATGTACCTATACTGCCAGTTTTTTTAAAGGGGACGCACATCAAGAAAAATGCTACCATTGCCTCCCCTCATGCATGCAAGGTTTAACTTACCTTTAGAAATGAAGCTTTAAGCATTTAACATCAATAAGAATAGCTTTGTGCATCTTTTACAACCATTATGACAAAAATCACTTATCTTTACCATGTGATTTGAATAAATAAGTTTACTGCAGTTCTATTTGTATTGTCTTTCCTGATATGATATTCCTTTCCTGTGTCATTCATCTTTTGCCACACCATCAATGAATAATGTACTTTTACTGTGTTGCACTATATTATTTGCGCTGCAGTACTGTAATGCTTCTCAAAGAATCCCACACAGCTAAAAAGTATAGTTAGCACCACTGCAAAAAATGAATAGTACATGTTAGGCCAACTATCTGCTTTTTGAGCTTGATAAGTGACTGCTAATAAGATGATTAGAAAGTGACTGTAGTTATTTTTGTGCCCTTTGGGCTTCCTGGAGGATATAATGCAAGTTACTCTCTGTCTGTCATATTCTTGGAAAAAAGATTGATTGCTTTTGTGTGTTCATAAGAACACACTGTATTTAGTTTTAAATACTGTCTTTCCATAACTGGAGTTTGGGGGTAGGACGTTCATATTTTGCGCTTAAGAAAAACTAGGTATGCTCACTAGGGAGTATACAGTATAAAAACTAATACTGTGATGAGATAAAATCATTAGGAAAGATTATATCCTTAAATGTCTATCCATTTTGTGCACCTGGGTTGGAACACTTTCAAAAATATTTCCATATCTAAATTGCATTAAGGCCTGTGCCAACTTGCAATCAATTTTCATTTGAAAATGAACACAGTCTTTTCAGGCAGTGCTTGCCAGGACACTGAGGGGTTCAGATGCTGTTAATATTTGGGTAGTCACTTCCTGTAGATTTTAAGGAAGCTTACCATCCAATAAATTCCAAACATGACTATTCACTGCATTTCCTTTAGTTATGATAAGCGGTTTGCTATAATGCAGAAGGTGTTTATATTGTATTTGAACAATTACAGGCTTTACAAAGGCTACTACAGAGCATCACTAAATAGTAAATACTGGCAGCCTTTGAATATCTGTCAGGCCTGACATGATGCATACAGTGGTGCTGATGAAATGGTGTGTCTCACCTGCCCTGTTTTTTTACTAACTATCCATTCATTTTCTGAAATGATTCTCTAAGTGACATTCACGACCCAGACAAAATTGTATTGTCTTGTGTTCTAGTAACTTACACAAAAAAGCATGGAGCATCATTATTACAAGCCAGAGAAGACAACAGCATGATGGAAATTACTTTGTAGGCACCAGGATAGTGTGTGATCTAAGTTTAATAAGAATTACTGGATCCCAGCTCTCTAGCAGTTAACATCTGAAAAAAGAAGATGTAGAGTTGTGTCATGCAAGTAAAGACAGAAACCCAAGGGGACACCGCTAGTAAAGCCAGATAAAATAAAAGAACACAATATTTTAGTTCATCCCTAATGTTTTTCCATGCTTTGGACCAATCTGGTCGTGCTGGATCTGAATAGTGTATCTAGCATGTTTCAGGCATTCAACACTTTATTCTGCCTAAAGATGAAATGAAGCTAAAAATGAAAAGAATAATTGTACACAGAAATGGATGTCTACAAAAGTTACATATGATTTGGTTAAATTCAAATGTCCAGGACTACTAAATACAGTACTATGTATTTATATAGTCAGCTACACATTTGCATGTAGTATGCATGTGGTGTTGAAACAAACTCACAGTGTTTCTAGGACCCATGTATCATATGCATTGTGAAAGCAAATGAATAACTGAAGGTTATTTCCCTGATGAAATTAAAATTTTCATAATTATAACATTGACTCACAAACCTGAAGTCTGTTAACCTCTTTAGTATTAACATAAATGAACAACCTCATTAATATGCTGACAGTTTCATGTTTAAAGCAACAACATGCAAATGTTTCTTCAATGGAAATATTACATTACCAATATCCCGAGCTTAGAATAGTGACAATTCTATGCTTGTTAGATGTTGTGTCATGTGAATGAAAAAAGATTTTACTCTGAGTACAGCCCAGCAGGTCCTCTACAGTCATATCAGATAAAGTGAGAGCACTCTTTGGGTCAGTTATGCCATGAGAAGATATAAATAAATTAAGCTGTCAGACAGCAAGTAGTAGCATTGTTAAAAATCTAAACTCATACCACAAAGTTTCCGGTAAAAACACTGACCATGTTGTTTCCTAGAAAAGGTAAACAAGTGATTTTAGTAAAAATATTTAAGTTAAAAGCTAAAAAGGTATAATGGATATTGATCAGAGGTGTAAAACTATTGCGGGGCAATTTGGAATCACCAATTCACCTGAAACACATGTTTGGACAGTGGGAGGAAATAACTGGAGGAAATCCATGTACATATAGATTCAGACTTCACAGAGACTAAATGCACACCCAAACCTAGATCCTGGGAGCTGTGAATCACTGGCGCTACCTGCTAAGCCATTATGCAGGTGTAAAATGAAAGGGTAAAGAACTGCGGGCTTTTTTCAATGCTATGTATGCTCCATGTTTGGTGAAGAAATAAAAGAATGTACATTTTCTTTTTTCTTGCTTTCAAATTCAAAATTTGTGTTTGGGAGTGATAAGTTTGAAATCATTCAGATTGGCCTGATGTAGAATGATTCATTGACAGTTTCAATCTCATACAGATCCAGATTGGATTTTGTTACACTTCCTGTAAGCAGCATCTCAGCACTTGTCCAGCATTTCTGCCATATCCCAGTTCTCTTTGATGTACCTACAATGCTGTTCCTGGGCAACTTAGCAGGTTTGTTTTTGACTTTAAAAGCTTTGTTTAGACTCGAGATCTGCAGTGAATTACAAACCCAAGTTGATTGTCTCTGTTTAATAAAGTTTGGGGTTATGGTTACAGCTCTGCGTCACACTGCTGCTCTGTTGGTCAGGAAGGATGTCATCTCCTCTGGGGAGAGTCATAGTGCTTGACTAAGGTCATTTGTCAATGTTTTAAAATGCTCCATTAGGCAGTGATGATGGAAAGGAAAAAAGGCACCTGGCAGAGAAGTAACTTTGTCTGGTATCATTCAGTTTGGTTGTCTGGCATTGTATGTGTGATGTGATGCCACCATATAGACCATTCTGTGATTTCCCTTTCTGTCATTATCAGTTACAGTGATCATAAAATTGCCTAAATGGTTTTAATAATACCGTGGCTTTATGGCATTTCTTTTTGCTTGTCTTCTGCTTCTTTTCTCTTCTCTCTGATTCTTTTGCAATGACTGATGTACAGTGGATGAAAACAAAAAATAATCTGCAATTTCTCAGCCTGACTGGTAGATGTTAGTTGCTTTTCTGGACTAAACTTCTGTGAACCTTCAGGAACTGTTTTGTGTTGAGAAAAGCACCCTTGGAGGCCTGTGAAATGTATAAAATTTCTTATCTTGGGATAGAAAACAAATCAGAAAGAAAGGAAACCTAGACAAACTCCTGTCTCAGTGTGGGACATGGGTTAGGGTTACAGTTTTGTAAATATGTTTACCTGTGGATTTGAAATACAAAGTACTGTATTTTTCAGTCATGTTTAGGGTCCTAAATACATTGGAAAATAAATGTTCATGCACACAGTACATGGATTCAGTATGTATTACCTTCTGTATCAATGATAAATTGCTTTTTGTGATGTGCTGCATGTTGAATGCCATTCTGTAACTAAGGACTTTTTGTACTTGCCAAACCATCACCGCTGACATTGTTATACTTGGGTTCATGCCACTCAAACAGAATTGCTTTTATTGTTTTAGCTTTTTACATCTAGAGACTAAATGATTATTTGTTTTAACATCTCAGCTCCTCGGGCAGGTGGATAAACTGCTATTGTACAATGCAGTATTATCTGTTAGATGAATGCTATTCTTGCAAATACTGTCAACATGCCCTAAATTGTGCCAGTTACCAAAGAGCAAACAATTTATGAAATTATTATTAATTGATTATTAATGTATTTTAAGGGTGTTGAACAACTTCAGGCATACTGAAATGAGTATATTTAGGTGTACGCAAGTATGAAATTATATCACTGAGGTCTATAAAAAATACTAAGCATGTTATAAGGGATGTTTAGATTTGGACATTTAAGAGAGTTTATTCATGAGAGATTTGGTTTCAGTGAGTTTAAAAATTAAAGCAGTCTGAAAAGTTAAATGTACAAAATTACCCTTTCTGACCTCTTTAGATTTGCAGAAGATTCAATGTTAAGACAGCAAAAAAGTAATTATTTGCATTTGTAATATATCCTTATTGTAGATGAGGTATCTGCTCTCTGAAAATGAACTTCATTAAAAGACAAGCTGTCACTTTTTCCAAGTATAAAACTGTGACCAAAGGCAGCCAGGATTGGACTCTGTATAATGTTTCTTCAGGGTACTGTTTGAAGTCTTGATGGCCGACCTCAGCAGGTAGAAATGTTAAAATGCGCCAGCTGACGGTGCAGATTCAGACCTGCTGTCATCATCCATGCTTTCTACAAGCCGATTTACAGTGCGTTACCTGACAACCTTAAACTCTTTTTACCTCCTTTTCTTGGTTGCTATGACGATATCCAATAGACCATTGGGGTACATCACTGGGTTTTGTGTTTAAAAAAAGGCAATGTTCAATTCGTCCTGTCCACTTAAATGGCATTACCAATTTGTTATTGCTCTTTTTTAAACTATAACCAAAATCTAATGCACTGCTTACAGTATAATAGTTAAAAAATAAAATAAAGAAATGTTAATGTATTTTAATGATTAAATGTTAAAATAGTCACTGATTAGATTAAAAAAGTTTTATTGTTGTCATACATTATAGGTTTCAGTTTTTCAGTACTTAAATTGTGGCTTCTTAAAACTGAATTTCTCACAGGTGTCACAGTTTATGAACAGTGCCCTGTTAAAATTGAGCAAAAATACCATGTTCTCTCCACAAGCCTGCATTTCTCAATACAGTACAGTGTGTCCTCAATTTATGATGGGTTAGGGAGCATTGGGTTGCATATGTCAGGTCATACTCGTGACAGAGAGATTATTTCTAAGTGTGTACTCCACCATAGAGTAACTTCTTTTCAAACATTTGTCAATTTTTTTAACCTATTTTGATTTTTTTCCGGCCACAGTATAGTATATTATCCGTATCATTTTAAAATAATCTGGTACTGTATTCTTTGCCAAAGTTCCTTTTTGAAGAATATAGTATATTCATAACATTTTTAAAACACTTCTGTATTTTGTGCCATCCGACTAGATGTAATAGGTGCAAATGACGTGATCTCGTGCAACTGTTATAATGACTAACATACAGAAGTGGATCCTATGGCCAATATGGCCGATACAGCAGGTGTTATGGGAAATTTTCGATGTGAGATCAGTTCTGTGAGATGCTCAATAAAGGGAAGACGTGTGCAGAATTACCCTGCTGCGTCTGCATCTTTGTGTGATATAACACTTGTGAGAAAAACTATCAGTGTTGCACCATCTTTTAGCTGGCAAATGGAGGGAGAAAGGAGAGGGGAGGTACCATGCAGAAGCATGTGTGAGAAGATAGTTGCTGGCTGTGCATGGACCAGGAGGGTGTGTAGCACACAGTTTCATGCTGTTCACTTCACACAATCTTTACGCTAGGATGTCACACATACATACTGCAAAGTAGATATATGCAATGTTTTACTGTATTTTCATGACATTTTCCATCTACATTACAAGCTGTAAGTCCTCAATTGTGTCATAGTCCTGTATATGGTTGTACAGCTGTCAACAGATCCAAATATTATGCTATGACATGTATATGTACTGTACTGTTACTGTACATTAAAGGATGTTCCTTTATACATATTTTAATGAGCTATAAGCTGTTCATGGGTCAGATTCCTGTTCAGTTGGTATGGAGTTCACACGTTCTTTTGTTGTTTTGCATGCATTTACTTCTGGGGGGTCCATTTTTCTCCTGTAGTCCAGAGGAATGTGTTTGGGGTGGATTGGTGACTCTTAATTGCCTTAAATATGAGTGGTGTATTACTCTAAAAGTGTGAATGGTTGCACTGAGTTTATTGTAGTATGTCTAGCATGTTAAGGTTGCCATAGACAAAGGCATCAGCTAAATACTACACAGTGATCCCTGTATGTCACTTTGGAGAAAAGCAACTGATAAATGCAGTGTTTTAGGGTTTTAGGATGCCTGTTGCTATTTGTTAAACTTGGCTGGATCTGAGTCTTAGAGGGATCACATATCTCATTATAATAAGTGAGTGAAAAGTCAGCAATTCTCTCATTCTCTCTCATTTTACAGTTTGTTGCGCTATTTGTGAGTAAGCTGTAATAGCTGGGAATCACTCTTTTTGGATATGTTTACTGGATTGAACAAAGAGAGTAACTGAAATGTATCAGATATTTGGATTCAACTTCTCTGTATTTTAAGATCTTCATGAGTTTGTGTACAATGAAGTTTTTGATTACAGGCAACCTTTAAGCCTAACATTCCTACTGCTCGTTCTGTGAGTTATATATTAAACTGAAAACTGGAGCTACAGTCATCATTAATTAAACCTTCAAAAGGATTTCATATTCATTTTAAGATACTTTTTAGAATAACTTCCTTTTTCTAATGTTAATATCAGAATTGTTTACAACAATCTGTGTGACAATGAAATTACAATTGCTAAGCCACGGTTCTGTTTACAAAGCTCTGTTTAAATAAGCTTTGCGGGGTACTTGCCTATCCTGAGACTTTATTTAAAATACAGCAATGTTATAACCCTGCACTGGTAAAATAATTATTTTTTACATATGCTCAAATATGCTCTAGTGCTTAACGAAGCTAATTTATTTTAAAAATTTGAGACGTACAACCAAGTTTCATGCTGAGTCCAAACTGGACCATTTTTTCTCCTAACTTCTCATATGCATTAAGTATATCAATATCATACATTTAATTTTAATGCATTAGATGAAATTTCCTACCACAAATACCACCCGTACCAGTGGTTAAATGCAAAGTCATGCACAAAGTCAGATCAAGCATGATGATATCAAAAGGCACTTCTGGCACAAGGATGAATCGCATTATCTGTGATTTTTTTTTTTTGTTTTTTTCTACTTTCCATGCTCTGCAAAATGAATGAATGTTTAATGTCAGTTAAAATAACCACGTCTGTAATAAGATAAATCAAATATTAGAGTGCAGTGTTGAAGTATTTTACTATTTTGTCAAAACTGTTATGAAGAAACCTTACCAAACTTATATTATTAATGAACATTAATATTATTCATAGAACTTATGCACCAGCCAGTAGCTAACTTTATATGCAAGTCTCTGCAGGATACTGGTTTCTGTCATGCTTCTGTTTACAGTGGTAAAAAAAATTTTTTTAATTAAGCTTTTCTGAAAATATGCTGAAATGGTTTAAGAGTTTCTTCCTTTTGTTTAACATTTTAATTAACAAAATGTACATTTTCTGCAGCCCCTGCTTCAATCCTTAATCCTTAAACAACATATTAGTTTTTAGAACAGTGCCAATAAACTTTGTTGTATGGTGTATATGAATGCAATGGTTAATGACTGATAAGTATGTAATTTGCAAGTTCTTGTCCTATATTTTAAATGTTGCACAGTCGTTACAGTCCACCTTGTTTTAATTAAAGAAAAGGAATCACTTGTATTCACTGTCTAAACTGCTCTTCCCTTAAGTTAAATTCCTCATATATAATTAATAAGGTCGGACATAATATTTCAAAATACGAATATAACTGTACCTCTTGTGATTAAGTCGGCAAATTAATATTAATTCCATAATGAGCAGCAGGTATTAGACATTTATCTCTCAAACTGAATATCACTTGAGTATCACTCCCCTCTACTGTGGCATAAGGTACTTACCCTGAATTGATCCGGTGCAAATATCCAGCTATATGAATCTGTCAGATTCTACAAGGTACTTTGGATAAAATTATCTGGTTAGGAATAAATTGTTTTTCTTTTTCTGTTGTGGAACAAGTGGTATAAGCATGATACTCATGATACTCACTGCAGGCATAACATTACTACTCAGGTGTGTTCTTTAAATAATGAAACCTGTAGTTATCTTCCAGAGATGCATTTATCTATTTAATTTGTTAACAATAATAAATATTCATTCTGGAAGAGTACAAAGAACTATATAATTTTCTGGGACATCAGTAAATATGTAAAGTAGTCTAAACCAATTTGGAAAATAACTCTTGCAGTTCATTCTTAGTGTTGCAAATGCTCAGTATACTCCATGTTCATATCAACTTTGTTATGGAGTAATAATTTTATGAAAGTGTTAAATTCTTATTGAATTACCTTGTATTGTAATGGAAATAGAAAAAAATTTCCGGGTGTGATGTAATGATTACAACACTTTACACACATGCTTAGTCCTGGCTCCTAATACATTCCAGCAGACCTTCTAAAGTTCACACACAGAATGAAATAAAGAGGAACAGCAAATAATGCTGTTTAAAATCTTGTTCCCATTCCACCTGACATACTATTCTGATTGAGGACTTCCTACAGGAAACATATGGGAACACCGAGGCAGCAGCAGTTCCACGGAAATCAAAGCAGTTGTGTAAGTCCAGTGTGAAGTGTGTGATGTCTACTACTGTTTTTTTTTCTTTTTAAGCCAGGTACTTTTTTTTTCTTTTGAGAACTTTGCTACCCTTTAAGCAACTCCAGCGTTCTCTGTATCCATCCATGTCAGCAGTTAGAAGGCTAGCAACGGTTTCTTAGAAGGTTAGTGAGGTTCCGAAAAGGTTACACCATCCAGACTTTGGACATACTGTCTACAAATGCCATGTCATCAAAGAGCATTGCCTGAGCAAATCGGTTGCACTGTGTTCATAGAATATTAATGCTATAGTCTTTTATACACACCTAGCCTGCTCTTACCTTAGACCAGCACACTTATTAAAAAAAGAATGTTGTTTCACATTAAATTTAATACACTGTTGGTTATTCAGTTTCTTCATCCAGATCAATGTGCAATTTGAACATTTTAAAGCTGGATTTTTTCTTCAGAGCAACTTAGATTAAGGAGTTTTTTAATTCATATATTTCTATCCATGCTGGCAGAAATGTAAGCAATACACAGTAAATCTTATAAGGTCTGACAAGTTAGTGGGCTCAATGTGTGAAAATGTATATTTATACTAGAAATACTGTATTCAAAGCATATTATGTTTAGCCGTGCATTTTAAAAATCGGAACATTTCCAAGGGAACATTTCCAAAGAAACATTTCACAAAACAAAACATTTAACAGTAGATTTCAGCGTGTATCATTCTACTCATTTTCACCATCACAGTGTAGTGAAGAATTGGAAATATGATGTCTAAATAGCATAACAAAAGACATGACAACACATAATTCGCAGTGTGTTTGATGTTGGAAAACCAATTAACCTGAGAAAAATCATAAGATGTGATCTAAATTGAATACAGCTGTCCTCAGGTTTATCAGAGTGCCTTGTACATGAGTGAGGTGCTATATATAGCCATATATTGGCTACTTTAAAATAAAATAAAATAAAATAAATGTCTCTCTGTATACATCTTCAACACAGTGAATCTGCTTATTTTGGTATAAACAATTTTATGTGGTCTTTTTGCTACCTATATTACTATAACACCAGTGCTGTTTTATAAGGTCTAGAAATATGTAGACTAGCTGTATATATTTACAGATTAAATTTGTGACTTTCAATAGGTGACCTTGCAAAATATCAAGCTGTATCAAAAGAAATGCAATTTCAAATAGAATATTCCACATTTTGTAAAACTTGTGAAGAGTACCTAAGATCCGTTTGACCTTACCTGTTTATGTAGCTTTGATGTGAAGAATAAATTGCTTTGATGAGGGTTTGACTTTAGTGTGTTACCCATAGGTGTCAAGCTTCTTTCTTCTTTATCCCACTGTCAGTTCTGCATTGTGTGTATTTAGCACAAAAGGCTTTTAGCAGGTTATACGTTGAACTTTTTAGCACACTGGAGGCAGGCAATAAACTGCAGTGTGGTCTTTTTATGGTCTTTTTTAAGATGTTTCGTATGTTTAATGTGATCAGTTGGACCAGTAAAAAACAGTTCATGTATAGAAAGAAAAACAGTTTGTGTGCATTTGTTGTCCTGGCAGTGAAATCAGAGTTTTATTTTCTTGTTCCTACACTTCACAGTGAGCTTTGTGACATCATCTACACTATTGTACATTATCTACACTATTCTCTATATAGCATCATTGAAAACTGAGCTAGCAAGGTTGTTAGATAAGGAAAACACCTTTTAATATAAAATGAGGGCAATGAATTACACTTTTAACAAGCCAAGGCAATTATTAATGCAAAAGAGCCAGGAATCCATGTATTAGGTCTTGAAATGTAAATTTGAAAAATACAATACAGTTTGTATTTCATGCTTTTTTGTTTTCCTAATTGTAATATTACTTTTTCAATTTTTAACACAATTTCTGACCTAAGTTGGTCTTTACGTTTACACAGCATTTTCATGTCTCACAGGTGCCTTCAGCGTATGCATTTTCTAAATCCATTTGGCCTCAGAATACCCACTACAAGGGAAAGCCTATCAACAGACATGAAATCATTTTGATAAAGTTATTGTAGGATAGTTATATAAATGGGTACACAGTGAAAATTCTCAAATGACTTCTGTTTAATGACAAACAGCATTTTAGTAGTTTTGTTCCAACTCTGTTTACTCTGAGTTTGTGGTAGGAGATCATCCCTCACTGTTCAAAATGGAAAGAAAGAGCAGAGCATGTGCTTTCAAACTTTCCTGGTATTTCCCCCTTCTCACCGCCCTATTTGTAGTTCACTGCTTAAGTATGTCAGAAATGTGGGTCATGTGTCTTTTTTCTGAGCTCAGTCAATTTGGTAAAATGATAGGAGATATCAAATTTTAACAGCTCTCCTGCGCTTTGGGCGAGCTAGAAACACAAAGTCTGTCATACTTAAAATACCAGGACTCCTCTGAGGCTGTTCCACGAGAGAGTACCAAGGTGGAAAAAATGGACTCTCAGAAAATGTGAATATCCGTATTTTCCAATGAAACTGTCAAATTAATGTTAGTCTTCACATGCATGAACAGGTAGGAACAAAACATACAATAATGTTTAGTAATTGTTTTGTATGATATCCTATGTCAAAACCTGCTGAGTGTTTTATATGATAAAATTTGAATCTTTGAGTGGTTTTGTATTTGAGGAAAATGTTCCATCTGATTCTTAATCTGTTTTTACTGCAGTTGAAGGTTATTATCTTATTACTCTATTCCTGTGACAAAAAGAGCCGGTGTCAAAATTTAGCTTGTCGTTGTTATGGTGGCATTGTACACACCATGTTAAACCTTACTGGAGAGCTTTCATCCTGCCATTTAAAATGCATTACCTCATTTGGGGTTTTCTATTGTTTATCCTTTTAAAACTGGTTCTGTTCTACATGTATGCTGTTATTTAGTGTGCAATGTCATATTTTTTGCCTTCTTAAATGTTTATAGCCAGGGAGTTGTCTGAAGTGTTTTGGTTTTTCCACATATTTACAGAAAAAAAGACATTTCTTAGTTGTCCTGTGATCAGCTTTATCCTGACATCAAAGGACCTCTTGATCCTGGCAGACAAGCTGTTTGAATTTCTAAAGCAGAAAGATAGGATAAGAGCTGCAATAAACGTTTACCTGCTGACTGTCACACATGAATCATTCCTGACCTTCCCTAATGCGAAATACTGCACACGTTTTCCTCGTTTGTTTTTTATTCCCTTCTCTGCACAACATACATTACAGGGAGCATTTGACATACAAATGGGTTTCTAAGAAATATGAATCCTGAAGACTAGGGTGCATTTCTGTAGGGAATATGACCTAATTCTGGAAAAAAAAACAATAATCCACTGTTTTTTTATTTTATATGCTATAATCAGTTAAACATGAAATAAATTTAACCATTGAGACACTAGGGTTTTGGATCATAATAGCAGTTTTGGTACACAATGGGGCTGTGATGAAGCTATAAAGAGAAGCTGGCTGCATTCTCTGCAGAACCCAGAGTACTTTCTACTTAGCTTACATAGTTAGGCTTGTAGTGGAAATATTGTATACAGGTGGCGTACCATATAAACCTTACAATGTATGCTATCATATTGAAAGGCCATAAAGAGATAAATGAGTTGGTTGTTTTTTTATAACAGAAAAAATTATCTGGGTCACAGAAAAGACTTCGAAAAACAAATAATCAGCACATATATCAACTATTTGTCTGAGCTGCAGTGTAATGTAATAAAAGCAAAAGAGCAAAGTATAAAATAACAAAAGACTAATTACAATAAATGCCCTCACACAGATCCTTAGTTTTCCTTAGTCTACCTTAATCCTGTAAACCTGCAAACTATATGCAATCACCATTTTGGTTGTGGATTGCAGAAGTCAGATAAAGCAAAGGAAAATCAAGTGTTAAACTACATTTTTTCACTGTTTTGATTATTAAACTTGTTATAAATGATTTTTATGGCTTTGTCATTCTGTCCCTTGGAAGTAGCAGTCTTTTCCATGAATTTGAGAGAGAGTAGAAAAGGAGACAATGCAGGAAGTAAGATTTTCTGCTGATTAAACTGGAACCCTGTAATCTCAATGACTTGACCCTATTGACCACTGATTAGACACAAAAGATACCAAATGTATTCCACATCCAAACCATATTAAAATGAAACACCAGGTATTTTTAATAAAACTGAATCTGTAAGAAAGTGCTTTATTCAAACCCATTTTAATTTATTAATAAACAGTTGATGATTTAAAAATTTGATCTACATGTAAACATGGATTAGTTTTTTGTGTTGATAAATGTTATATTGACCAGAGTATTTCTGGAGTTTGCATTTATTTCTCTAGCACATCAACTATATTTGATGGAATTTCTTTGACCTGACAGACTAAACTGAAAACCTAGTTAACATCTCATCGTTATTAATCAGTGAAAATAATCTTATGTCATTATATATTGCACCATGAGTAGTTTAACTTAAGTACTAACACCTACAAAGAAAATCAGAATCAAAGTCAAGCTTTGGCCAAATTCCCGAAAATATGGATGGATAAGGATGACAGAAATGAGCATGCTTACTGCAGAGATATGTTGGCTGGACCTAATTTGGGCACAACAGACCATATAGTATGTTTAGTCAAAAAACTGGACAAAATCCAAAATGAATGTCCCCAGTAAAGCAAGGTTCACCAGCAGAAAAAGAACCTCTTTGGATCTAGTATGTAATCAGGAAAGGAAAGGAAAGAGGGGCATCAGACATGAATGCAAGCATGGGGGATTTGAGAACAAGAAAGAATTGAGTTTCTTCCACAGCAGCCAGCTGAACTTACAGAAAAAGAAAAGCTATCAGTGCAGAAAAGAAGTTATTTTCTGATTTTGGAGAATATTTGAAGAACAGCATGAAAGGAATACAAAAGGCTTGTGGTGTAAAGGTTTGGGTTGGCTTGTTTTTGCACTCACAGGCCATTACATTGATGTTGGATTTCTTCTTGAGGCCTTCCTCACAATGCAGTAACATCCTTTTATTTAAATTTTTAAATTAGAATTGAAGTAATTCATATAAAATACCCTTCTTACTTCGCCCACCTGTCTTCAGTAAACTTTAGTGTGATGCACATTTTTAGTATGGTTGAAACTGCTGGATTTCAATACATAGAAAACTGAACATGTAATTAGAATGCAAAAGATTCAAAACTGATGTCTTCTATCTTTCATTCCACCTAAAACATAGAAACTTTTGACATTTGTCTCTATGCAAGTCAGTTTGTGAATACTGTCATCTGGGTAGTTAATCATTTAATTAGCATTTAACTAAATGAGCTATATAAACAATGTTCTGTGATTTTGCTATACATAGCCACTGGGAAGTTGGGATTTTATCCCACCCACTTAAAGTTAGCTCTGGCTCATAATGCCTGAAATGAAAGGAGAAGTCATATTGGATTAAAGCTCGTGAAGTCCAGACTCAACAGCTTATCTTGAGGTTTGAGGCCTGGAAACATGTGGACGAGGCTGATAGTGATTATCTGCTAATCCCACAAGTCCAAGAGCGACTTCTGTCATGCTCCGGTATTTGCCTGGATCTATTCTGGCAGCTTGAATGAAAAGCACAGAATGACATCAGCCTTGATTCTTGCAGCTAATCTGTCACTACTAGCACATGAATGGCCACACAAAGC
Source organism: Arapaima gigas (assembly GCA_900497675.1). Lineage (NCBI taxonomy): Eukaryota > Metazoa > Chordata > Actinopteri > Osteoglossiformes > Osteoglossidae > Arapaima > Arapaima gigas. Next base: position 273,814 of record UFQX01000023.1, on the reverse strand, counting down.
AGCCACAATGCCTTAAGACAGGTGTCTGCTGATTGTTATACCGTTCCTGTAATGAACGGTTTAATAAAAACAGCACATCAGTGATTGTGAGAGCAATTTTCATTTTCTCATTCCAATAAGCTTTACATTGCAAAGGGCACCTTGTCCTTGATGTGGGCAATTATCTAATTTTGTAATTTCTGTCTCATGTTAGCTGGTTTGTTGAACAAAATCATAATATTAGTAATGGGTATAAAGAGGCTCTTTTTTGCATTAACATCCCATATGTGCAATGTAAAGTGATAATATAGGTCAAAGATAATTATATTCTGCATTTTTATGTATTATGCTGTAGTATATTGTTATATACACAATTACACAAAAATATATCAGGATGATTAAAGGTATTATGATAATACTATCTACAGTATGTAAAGACAAAAATAAAAAAAACTTTAGACTGCATGCATGTAATTACATTTCTTAATTCACTCAAATACAAAAGTGATTTCTATGATATGGACAGAAATGTATTCCTCTACAGCATGTAATATTGTGTTTCATTGTAATATGTATTATATATATCTGTCTGTCACCTAGTGCAGCGGTTTTTGGGGAAGTGCCTGCAAGAAATGGTAGCCATTTTGTCAGGATTTTTAAAGTAATATAAATATGATGAGAACAAAGCCTTCAACAGTACAGTAAGTTGCAAGTTAAGTCATAACTGTGCCTCCAATAATTTCTCTGCATGTGACCTGTCTACCCACAAATTCAAAAGAGGAGGACTCAGCATTTCAGCATGCATCACTTACTTAAAAATCACTCACTCATGCACACATGCACACAGCTCTCAATAGGTGCCCTGTACCTCTGGCCTGGCTGTGTCTTGTGATGGAAACATCTGATGAAAACCACAACAGAATTTTGACCTCACACTCACATTCTCTCCTGTTGCCTTCAGTGCCACTGATCACGGTGGTGCACTGACACTTTAAAGGGACTTCAAAGCAGCACTCTTACCGCAGTGCTGAGCAATGTTACCTTTGAAACCGACCATCTCCTTCATGAACAGAGACAGGTCTAATTCATTTCAGAAAGAGAGAGTTTGTGCTGTGCTGGCACAGTTACAGTGGAAGGGAGCTTGCTGGACACCTAATGCTGTATCACTACAAAATCAGTGAGCAATGAAGGGGCACACATGCATATTCATATTGCTTTACACGTTTGTACTTTGTATGCATATCTTTTTTACCTTTTTAAAGGCTAATTTTTGATTGCTCAAATCAACCTTAAACTATGTGACGTGTCAGTTGCACAAAAGGAATAACACCCCATGGGGGCTGGGGTTAGTCATATGTCAGTTTTTTTAGACTGCACCTGCTTGTGGTTTTCAGAAGTGAACCTGCAGCTACCTGACACACCTGACACAGCAACAAACTAAACACAGGGCTGCAGACGGAATAGTCATTTGAGCCAACACCTTGTACCAAAACTATATATAGGTTACAAATAGAAACATTGTCACAACCTGCCTAACATTTTTTAATATAGCAAGGCCCACTTCACATGAAGGTTTCGAGTGAACCCAGCCTGTAATTGCAGAGGGTATCTAGGAACAGTGTGGGGGGTGAACTGCCATAGTATGTATTAAAACTGAAGAGTATAGTGGAAGTATTTGTTAGTATTTTTTCTTTATGGACATCAGGTCTTGTACTGGTTAGCGTGTCAGAGAGACCATGATGTAGATGTGCATTTCGTTTGAGTCAGATACGTAACTTAAAATGAATCAAAATATACTTTCAGTCAACATTCAGATGTGTAAATGGGCCTAGATTTTAGTGTATTGAGTTTTATGAAAAAATAATGAAGTAATGTAGAAATATACTGAGACACTTCTCAATAACTGGGCCAGGAGGAGTCTACTAGTGTCACGCTCCCTGCTCTGCCTGCCATTCCGTCCAGTTCCACAATTGCCAGCACCTGCTCCTCGTTTCCCTGAACAAGGTATAAAACCTGTGTAGCCCGACACACCGGTGCCAAGTACTGCCCATGTTACCACTGAGCATACCGAGCATTTCTCCCGTTAGCCTTTCTGGTATTCGACCCTCGCCTGTCCCCGACATTCAATCTAGCCTGACCATTTCTGGTACTACATTGACTTCTGGATCTGACCCTTGCCTGTGTGTTGACCACGATTCTGGGACTTCTCTTACTAATAAACCTCATTTGCTAACTCACGCCTGCACACGTCTGCTTCCTGCCAACGGCATCACAACTAGTGAGCAGCATCAAATCTGTAACCTCCCAGTGATTATTAGGTTATCAAACAGGTGATGTTTTTGTGTCTGTTTTACCAAGTTTTTTTAATCATTAATGTTTTATTTTGTTCAATTTCAACAATAATCGAAATGATCAGCAACCATACTGAGCACATTTTTCCCTAAATACCCTTCACAACCTTCCCCACGTACCACCGTATTTCATCAAGTTTGACCAAGTTCTTAACAACAGCTATTTTAACTTAAAATTCTGTCTTTTTTCTCTTGGTTGATGTTACTACAATTTAGTTAAGACTTTTATCATTAGCAGTTACTTATCAAATTACTCAACAAGAACTTAATATTTTTACAGAATCCTGCACAAATCCTAGGCATTCGGCACAATAGTCATTCCTTGTGTGACTTAATGACATTAAATCTTTTGTTAGATGTTACTGCCCCAGTGAAGTAAATCACAATTTTTTATGGTAGAAAATGTTAGGACCTTGTTTAATTAAGTATAGTCTCTTGCAGTATACTTAGTAAATCACTACATGAACAATGATAAGTACTCAACCTGAAGTAAACTTTATTCAACATGGATTTATATGATTGGATCTCATAAGCAGACAATAAAAAACACTGCTTCTTATATGTAGTAGTTAAAATTTCCCTATTGTTAACATTAATGCCAGGAGTCCCCTTATACTACTGACACTACTTCGAATTTAAAGGAATGTACTGTCCTCTGCAGGTAAGAAGGAGTCTGCTCCTTTCACCTTGACAGCTGTCTGCACATTGTATGAGTTGGTCAGATGTTCTTCATCAGAGGTTTAAACAATCTAGATTTGTTTATTTAATACTTTTTTCTACAGACTGAGCAACAGAACTGCGGCCGTATGTGTTTCTAGTGTCATCTGTCATATTTCTTAGATAAGGATGTGCCAACAGCACAGCAGTAGATGGAAGCAAACTGTGTGTATGACTACATCAGATGTGATGACTCGTATTTCTTGATGTTTGGCAGGCCTGAACTGTTATACAGAAAGAAACATAACAAGTTGTCATTGAATCAGCTGGATGGACACACCCTGTGTCCTGTGAAAATTTGGATCCTAGATGCTTATGCATGGTGACATTGTTCTTACTTTTTAAATAAAAGGAGCAGGAACTACAGAAACATATTTACATTTGATTCTGTGTGTACTGCATATCTAAGTAATGTATACTGAGGTTAAAACATCAGATGACATTATTTAGTAGAAACAGGGACCAGATACATTTCTAAAACCATACAGTGCTTTTGTGTTGCGTGTGTGCTCCAAAAAACAGACTGAGAAATGCACAAATGATTTTATTGATTTTAGAAAAATGAATGAGAAAATCATACAATACTCAAGTTGCTTTTCTCTAACCAAACTAGCATGAAAAATAGGAGGAACATGTATTACTTTTACAAACAACTCCCCTGAGAGTACCTATAAAGACAAAAATCCCAAACCTTAGCATTTGACACACTGAGCTTCATAGGTGGGGAATGCACTTCTGTGTTTATATTATAACTAGGTTAACATAATGAAGTAAAGCTTTTCCTTTGAAATTCTGAACCTACACTAATAATACAAAAGTATGGTATCACCAAATCCTCTCACAACTGAACTCCACTTTGTTCTGGTTGCCTATTACTAGTAAATGGTGGACTCATCATAAATTATTAATCCACCTGATGAATATGACCAAAAAGTACAGCAGTTTTTTTTTCACAAGAGAGCATCCAGTTCCAGAGCAACAGAACTGCAATTCTGTCCGTTACTGCTAGCATTTAGTTCTAATTGCCATCAAATCTGCATTGCTGATTCATCTAATTTCAGTTGCATTTGCTAAAAAAAGTCCTTGGAAGATTTAACTTATTAGATGTTCTGTTAGCTTCTTCTGCTGTTAGGGAGATCCCCAGCCTTGTCACCTGAGCACAGAAAATATTTATGTGAAATGCAAGGATTGTTTCTGCCCAGAAAACCAATAACTGAGTTCATGACATAGAAAATTAAAGATGAGGCAGGAGTATCACTGGTTGAGGGCTGCTGCTGTTTGACTAATAGGTTATAAGTTAGGAGATCAGTGGTGTAAGCTTTCATCTGCTTTGCAAAGGTCTACGGTCTTAGCTGTTCTCTGTAAGCTCTCTGAACAGTGGATCAAAGACACATTTTACCAAATAAAATGCGGAAAATTTGATTTCACAATCACATAAACAAGAAGCTATGAGATCTCCCTCTATATATGGTACTTGGTTATGGGCAGAGTTGTTACTCTACATATATAGAGAACATCCATCATTCATTCATTCATTCATCCATCCATTCATTCATTCATTCATTCATTCATTTGCAAGTTCTGCTTAACCTAAGACAGGGTCAGGGTCATAGTAGTCTGAAGCCTGCTCCAAAAGGAAGCTGGTGTGAGGCAGGTTACACCCTGGATGAGGTGCTAGTCCGATACAATGAAGTCACACACAGTCATTCATTTGCTCATACTAACACTAATGCTAATTTGCAATCAACAGTTCACTTGAAGCATGTCTCTGGACTATGGGAGAAAGTTGGGTAACAACATATATAACAGATGAAGTGATAACAGCTCAGTTGTATTATTGTGTTTATTTTCCATTCATTATTAAATTGTGCATGTTCAGCTGCAGTGCTGATCTAAATAATGTTCTAAAGAAGGCAAGACTGAAAGTTTATTGAGTGCCAACCCCAGAACCCTGAGAGAAAATGTAATTGAACCACACTAACATCTTTATGATAACAGGTGTGAAGAGAGGTTGTCCCTTGTGTACGTGCAGTAGTAATTCTTTTGACGTTGCTTTTTTCCATTTTTTTTTCTCAGACTGTATCACAGAGTGTGAGATCAACTCACAGCTGCCATGTTTGACTGCTGTGCAAAGTGCAGTTTTAAAAAAAAGTGTACAGCTGACCAACTGTCTGCTGGAAATGTAGCTGTATGAGGAAAAGCTGTACATTTTGCTGTACTTCTATCACTTGCTTCAAGAAATTGTGAAAGTTTTTCATGCTTAAAATAAATTCTATTTGCATTTATTTATTTATTAATTTATTCATTCATTCCATTAACTGCAGAATAAGATATATAAACTATATAAGACAATATATATCTTATAAGATATATAAGATATATATCTATATGTAGCTTATAAGATATATATATATATATATATAAAGCTATATTATATAGTTATGCTCATTGGCATTTGTATTTTTGCACATCACGATGTTTACTGCAGCAGGTCAGATTAAGTGCAACAAGAAAAAAGTTTTTTATTACATGTTTTATACTGTATGTGTTTTTGTGCACTTTGTTATTTTTTTTATTATCAATTATGCAATATTTTTCTTTTTATTTTTTCTTCTTGTCAAACTGACTTAATGAACCATGACATTCAATACATGTCAGTAGTCACTGCTCATGCTTTAACTTTATAGTCCAGGGTCTCTTCCAGTGCTGGTCTCCCCTTCTTGTTTTACTGTAGAGATATTATGATAGGTTTGTGTTTCAAGTCAGTTGTCTAAGTTGGAGCACATCTGAGTGCCAACGGCAGTAGAGCTTGTGTTTTCTGGCCTGTTACTATTTATGATACTGCTTGAGATTTTTCATACTATTTCCATTTGATATACATTTCAGTGCCTACATGAGTTTTGTTTTTATTCAGTAATGGATTTTGCAATGCATTTATGAACTTAGCTTTAGTCTTCTTTGACAGTGGTATTTTAAGGTGTGTTGTTGAAACCTTAATGCAGCTGAAATGCTGTTTAAATCATTATAAGATGACCTAGTTTCATTGTGGTTTTGCTATAAATTTGTGTTAGAACACCCTTCATTTTTTTACTCCTCAAACTGCAAGCAGCCTCTGAAAGTGGAGGTGCTGGTGTTCTAAAAGCACTCAGAAATGACCTTGTCTTTATTAAGATGTCCAAGACTGGTACCTTTTGCACATCTTACTTTTCTAAACTTAAGAGGACAATTATTTGATGGTTGTTAGTTGGCCTTCAAACTATTCAAAAACTGACATTTTCACTGAAAAACCATTCAGGATTGTGTGTGAAAGTTACGGATGTGCACACACTGCACAGCTAAACCATTTTTACATGGCTCGTCATGACATATTTGACAAAAAATGACAAAAAATAGATGGAGAGATGCACAGATCTTTCTGGTGGCATCAACAGCTGACAGTTCATATACTATTGATTGCAAATACAAACAAATTACTAACACATTTTCCCCCAGAAATAATTTGTATTCCTGAAGTTTAAGAATGGCTAAAGTAGAATGCAGTAAATGATTAACTGTCCATGTAATGTTGATAAAGGAATTTTATTTTAAATATACGACATTTTAAAACGTTTCACAAAGGTAAGTATTCGGTTTTATTTTTGATGTATACAGTATATATCCATTTATTGGCTGACTATCATGCCAAAAGCATTTAGTTCTAAACTGAAGTAACAGACATGCCAATGGGCCTGACACATCCATATCTTTAGTTTTAGGATGATGGACTGTTCTTAACCAGAACAGGGACAGGCAACTCAACATGTATCGTTTGAGAACAAATGTTTTCCAATTTTACACATTAATTGCTCAGTGGGATTATCAGCGATGTTAGTGCTTGAAGCTAGTAGAAAGTATTATCTGACCTCAGTCTAGTTTACTTATGTGACCAACTTTCACCTGCACTTTATGCTGTATATATGGTATGCATAGCTTGCGTTTCTGTTTATGATATGCAAAGAGTGGAATGTTGCATAACATCAGCTTCCCTTATTCAGACAGTATGGTCTCTGGAAATTATGCACATGCGCTTCAGAAGAAAAGAGAAAGAGAACAAAGTGGTTTTGAATTGGGAATGGTTGCTGGCTTTAGGTCTGATGTTATGTTAGACATGTAACCCTGCTGCTATTTTCATAGTTGGAACCCCAAAATACATCCAACCAACAGCAGAAGCGGCTTTTTGATCAAAGATCAAAACGAGATGACATAACTTCTGTACAGTAACAGCCAGATAGAACACCTGTGACGAATTATTAATATTTGAGTTCAGTTTGTTTTACTTTGTCACAGTCAGTGGCCTAACTGAGTTTCTCTTCTGTCCTTGTACAAAATTTATTTTCAAATTAGGTCCCTTGATACGTGCAGCAATGTTTGGAAGACACAAGATACTGAAACAGGTGCATCTCATTGCAGCAGCAGTGTGACTATCTGCAAATGGGTTCTTTCATTACCATAATACTCTAGGCCACTAGGCCATGGTTGTCCATGAATGATTCCTGGAACGTGACAGTGACTTCTGCTTATGGCTGTTGCCTCCTCAGTCACCAGATCTCAGTCCGCTACAAGCCTCAGTTGAATCGTACGGAACTTGTTGTGTACACTGTAGAGATCCAGCATCTGCTAATTTGCAACAGTTACTGGAACCCATAAAACCCCCATGGGCGTGTTTCCCCTGTGGGCATTTCTGACAAATTCAGCCTGTCCTGAGGGAAACAGTGACAGGGGACAACATTTTGAATAGTGGTTAGAGCTGTCATGTTGCACTCGAAGTCATAAGCTTTGAATTCCACCTCCTGCTGCAGTACTCCTCATCAAGGTACTTGCCTTCACTTGCCCAGTAAAAAATTACCCAGCCATACACGTGGCTAAATAACTGAAAGTAGCTTAACAGTCTAAGTTGTATGGAAAAAACCACCAGCCATATTATATGCATTTCTCACCTCTGTGTTTTCAAAGGAACAGATTTTCAGAGCAGTGCTGTCATTGTATATATACTATGCTATCAGCAAGTAGTTTCTTGTTTGCCACCTTGTATTCGGGAGGTCTCGGTGACGGAATGGGTGTGACTGCTGGTGCGTGCTTGGCAGTGACAAAGACTGTGTGATTGTGCAAGTGGCTGCCTGGTCTGGAAGGTCACCATCACTGCCAAGCAGCACTAGGTGGAAGTGTATTTCAAAGCCGTAATACATGGTCATTAATATTGACAGCAGGATGGAACTGTGGGCCCTGGTCAGCGAGGGTCATATGCAAGTTTAGAAAGGGCTGGAAACCACAGCCAAGCTGCCATGAAAAAAGGTCTTGTGTGAGAAATGATGGCAAATGGCCTGATAAGTTGTCATTCACTTTACTATGGATGAATGGATTTCTATCTATGTGGCAAAAACCCAAGCAGTTCTGTATCTTGATGCATATACTGTATGTGTATATTTGTATGAGGTGTGCTGCTATATACACACTGAAGTAAAGTTGCATTTCCTTGTTTTTACAGGAAACTGAAGTTTTGGATATTGCATATATCAAGGATGCAAGATATGGGAAATACTCAAGAATGCCAAAGGTAATTTGTTGCTTTAATTTCTCAAATTCTTTTTAATCGCCCTTCCTTTATCTGGTAGAACACTTGTTTTAATTATTATAATTTTCAAAAAACTTTTGTGAAGATCTCATTAAAACTGTAAAAGTGCAGATTTCTGTTTGTCAGAGAAAAATTCGCTCTGTTGAGCTTTCCGATGTCACATTCAAGTGCTGTTTTTAAATGTAACATTGTAATCGGAAGTGTAACAAAAAGGGAGACTTTCATGGACCATACCTAACACACCTTACACACATATTGCAGTCGCACTATATCCCCTTTATCCATCAGTATATAAAAGGGACATAGTGTTACAGCAATGTGTTTAATCGGATTAAATACCCTAACCCTAATAATGATTAAATAATGCTGGAATTTCTTCTCCTTAATTTTTTTTCATAGCTATCAGAGAGCAAAATTTAAATGCAATGTAAATCTAATATAATGTCATTTAATTTCACAGATCTATTAGTTTTGTCCACTGCTGCCACAGCTTGTCTCATGTTAAGCGGCACCACACTAGTTCTCTTGCATGTATGGTATTTTGTGATTAAATGCCACTGATTTCATTATTCGGGTGCTTTTATGTGCACATGCATACTGAACAACAAGATTTACAACTTTGTAGCAAGTGAAACAATTTAGCTTTAAGTGCCTCACTCTTTCTCTTGAACATGCACTCTTGTAGTTAATAGTTTCTTTAAAAAACTTTAAATTCATGTCTGATAATCATTGTTAGCGCTCTGGAAATGCTTGTAGCCTGAAAATTATAACTTTTACAACTAAATATGTAATAGAATAAAACCATGTTCAAAGATTATGAAGTTGTGAATAGAAAATTAGAACCTACATTATGAAACACGATATACAATTGCAGGCAGACATTTACATAAAATTAGGATATTTTTAACATCAAAGGAATTTTTCCCTCATCTATGTTAAGTGCTGTAAAAATGATGTTAAAATAGACTTAAAAGGTACCTGCAGTTCACAAACTGTCCATGTGATGTGACAGTTAAGATCCCATCCTTAGAAGTTTGTTTTATTTGCCTAGGAAGAGAAATGGGTTTGGGGTAAGGTGAAATTACTGTGCTAGCAAGTACATTTAATGTTTACATGACTGCAAAGTGGAAAACACAGCAGCTACAAAGACTACAAACACCATTGTAAGTCCTTCAGAAGGGAGCACTATGTACGCTGGCAGAGCGTTTCAGAGTCAGTGCCCTGCTGACTATATTAAAACAAAATTCATTCTTTTTCAGTAAAGGATTTTATTTACTCCATGGAGTATCTGTGTTTTCGGTGCAATCTTTGAAAGAAACGGAAAGTGGCATTCTGATAGTTGCAGCTGTTCTAACAGAAGGAAGGCATGGTAATGAGATGTAGACAGATCATTCCTCATGAAATGTGACACTATCCATAGGAATTAAAATGTGAAAGAAAAGGTGGTTTTTGTAGGTCTTTCACAGAGTGAGACTTGTACAGCATTGCGCAACCGAAATGTAAGTTTTGCCTGACGATACTTGCAAGACAAAGCAGTTCAGGATAGGCCTTCACTGAATATACAATTCATAAATTCCCTCATAGCCAAATAATGTGGCAATATCTTTACTGCAGCCAAGTAAAGGCCAGATTAGGAACACAGCCAATGTACTTCTGGGTAGACATATGAGTCAGGAACAATAACTGTTCTTCATGTCACTCCAGGTTAATGAACGTTTGTCCTCCACGACTAGTACTTCATGCTGATGGGAATTTTTTAAGTTTAGTTTTTTGTGAATCATTCTTTGTTGCTTTCTAAAGTAAATCAACCCTTTGGGGCACCTGACAGCAAATAGTACCTAATAATGTCCAAGTTCCACTCAGGGACAGCAAAAATTAAAAAAAATAATAATCATAGAGCTGTTATCTGGAACACTTGCTCAGAAACAGCTTCCTCTGCCAGTAGTTTAAAGCACTTTTAAGCCTCAGCAACCAGAATGTGTGCCAAGGAAAACGACTCAGGAATTTCTGCTGTCAACATTAGAAATTGCCACTTTCACTTACACATGTTTGAGAGTATTTTGGATTGTGAAAGGCAAAGTCCCCTATTATTTGTAATTTAGCAGTTTATTAAGGATAAATGACAAAAGACAGGAGCCAAATGGATGTGTAATGGAGAGTGCTGTGTTCCGTCAGGCTGTTCCCCTCCTCTGTTTACCTCTCACACATCAGTGTATCACTCTTAAAACAACAAGTAAAGCCTGGCCTGAAAGGGAGCCTTTCTTGGAGACCCATTACTGCTCTAATGCACAATTTATAGCCTTATAAGGATCCAGCCTTGATCATTTGTATTTGTCCGAATGTGCTCAGTTGTACTCTTATGGTTGTTTATGCTATTTGTTTCTATCTTCCATATTTTTAAGTAAAGTAAGTGTAAACATATATAAAGTGGATTTTTGTTTGCACACTTATTTATTGCAGGAAATTAAACAAGCCAAGCCAGTTTGTTTTCTTCTATGACTATTTTTCATAGGTTTACGTTAACTGAGATTTCTGGGATCAAACCATTTGGAAACTTTGAAGCAAACCAAGTACATGTCTTTGATATGAAGTATTTTGACTGTTTTTCACCAAATTTTTGCTTACTGCAGATTGATTTGTTTTGGGTATTAAAAGGTTGTCTGTTAGGCCCAGTCATTAGAGAAAGATGTGTTTTCCCCTTTAAAGGTCATGACTGTGTTTATCATGGAAACTTACCACAAAGTCAGATGATAACAGCTGTATTTGTGTGGATCTGCCAAAGGTGCTCCACAGTGAAGACCTGATGCTGTAGTTTATAGAATCAGGTCTCCAGGCACATAGGTACTTTTGTTGAAATTTTAAAAATATCTTTATATTTCAAGCCAGAAATTCATATGTTCATCTTTTTGATAGTTCATTTTGTTTGTAAAGCTAATGCACCACACCACATATATTTATGATTGATTTTTTATGAGTTGTTTGCAAAAGATAGAAGCTTTTGTTTTATTTGATAATGAAGTAGCGTTAATGAACCATTAATGAAACTTTACTTTCTATAAATATTTTATAATCTAAATAATTTTCTGTTTCCAGAAATGTAAGGAAAAAATTACTCATGTAATCAATGACGTAGGAAATGGCCACTAAATAAATGCATAATGGACTGTCCAAATGATGTTTATAATTAAAAACAAATAAATTGCCTTCAAATATGTTATTGGACTATGTGAGGAAAATGGAGCACCATTAAGAAACCCATACAAACACAGCGCTGAGTCACATCTGAACCCACATCCAAAGACTCTAAACCAAGGTAAACTGTGCCTCTGGTTAATGGCTGCGTGAGTGATACACCTGGCCTTTATCCCACATAAAACTAATTCATTCTCTTGCTCTCAGCTATTATTTCCACCATCTTGAGAAACTAGCATAGTTGACCTTGGAACTCTCAAATGTGTTGTGCAGCTGGCAAAAACACAAGATTTGGTAGAGTAAAATTATACTTTCCACTCCATCTTCCTGTATAATGTATAATTCAGTTCAAAGCTGTCACCCAGTTTGAATATTCTCCATTATAGACAGTTTGCATTGATATGTCTCCTAATGTCGATATGTTTTTTTTGTCATTCATATAGGTGTAAGTCCTTATAAAGGTTTAAGTTAAGAGAGTGCTAAGGGTTCTAAAAATTTAGAGCATTTTTTTTTTACTTGGAGAATATGCAATAACAATTTGTCTTGGAAAAATATCAAATGAGTTTGTTTGGTGTCTTTTCCCAAAATTGAAATACAATATGCTTTAACATACATAACTATATGGAATGCTTCCATATATTTTAGTGGATAAAAATTAATGTGATAGAATAGAACTTTATTCATCCCTGCAATCCCTGAAATTCACACATACTGCATTTCAACACAAGACAAGGATAAGGTAGGACAGGACCCAACTTTGTTTGTCCTGGCAGGGAAATTGACTCAAACATAACAAAAGGTTAAATAAATAATGAATAAATAATAGAAAATAACAAAAAAAAGTTAACAATGACAGTAATACTAGACAAAAATGCAGGCAGTTTTACTGTAGTCTGTATTATAGTAGTACTGATTGCTTCATAACTGATTATAATTTAACTTAGTAAATTCGCATACTTTTATATATCAGATATAATAATATAAGATTTTTAAAAATGAGAATAAGAAGAAGGGATGTAGAAATTAAAATATGAAATCCAGAGCTAAGACAATGGCTATTTTATTCACCCTGTGAGACTTTATTCTTTTTTATCCTTAACTTCTCACTTGATTCTGAATCACCACTGGCCCTGTGTCTTTTCAGTCCTGGCAAAATATGACCCAACGGCAAACTCTTTGGTGCTTTATGAGTGTGACTTGCTAAAAGCTGTCCTTTGTGTTTCCAAGTGCCTCAATTCATCAGCCTGTCTGTAGGCACTTTGTTAGTGGACTGAAAAAAAGCTAAACTTGGCACTTAAGATATTGCCCTCTGATACTGCTGGAAACAGACAAGTTCTCAAGGTTAAAGTTAGTTTATTTCTAAATAATAATTAAAGAATCCCTAGGGAAAACATGCATGCTTTTATCCAGGTTCACAACTGCATGGTTGTAACTAAATATATGGTGTGCATAAAGAGATAAATAAATCAAATAAAAACATTTTTTCCACTGTAAGGAGCAGAATGCCTACAATTATTATTGGCCAAGGTATAATTCAAGAGAGGAAGAAAAACACCAGTAAAACTAAGCAATATTTAAATGTGTTATTGACTTTTGAAGGAGAAATGGCTTTAATGATTTTTTTGCACTATAAATATAGGTACTGTCTTGCATCTTGCACATATTCCAACACTATTAGATGAATAATTTTGTTACATAATGTGAAGGACACTCCATTCATGCATGAATGTGTTCACAGTTGTAGTTCATGAACATGGAGATGTGTCAAATTATAAAAGTTATTGTGTGACATGGTAACTTGTCTCCATGGCTGAGAGATTCAGTGCAGCTTCTCAGCTGTTCTCAGACATTCATGGTCCTCAGTCACCTGACACCACCCTCTGCTCCATCAATCATAAACAGCAGTGCGTCACTGGGCCCAGTCACTGGCTGACAGAATGCCACTTCCTGCCACCATGGATTGTGTGACATCCGCTTCCCTGTGGCTGTGTGTTGGCGGGGATGACTAGGGCTTAATTTACTGTGTGTGTGTGTGTGTGTGTGTGTGTGTGTGTGTTGGGGGGGGGGGTCTTCTGAGGCCATGACACAACAGTGCCAGTGTTCTACACTAAATCCCATGTTCAGTTGCAAAAGTAAATTTTCCCAGTTCTTAATTTATTTGACGTCACTGCGTTTTCCTTTGCTTGTCCAATTATTTAGAAATTAATTTCCAGAAACAACATGTAACATCTGTCCAGTGTTGGAAGATCATTTGTTTTTAGTAAGTAGCCAGTAACTTTTATTTGACAGGCTCTACTCCACAGTTACTACAGTCCTGAGACAATGTGCTTTCAGCTCCTGTGTGACACACTCCAGATTTTTTCCTTTGACCTCAAAAATACTCTGAATCCAGTCTCTTCTTCCATGTTATTTGTAGAGAGGAAAACTGTCAAATGGGCTTTATGGTCAAATGTAATAAAAGGTTCATTAGTCATCCTCTCAGTATTAGCACTTTGTTGTGTAAAAGAACTCAAAAGTAGCTCAATTTTTTATTTTAATAACTGTTGACAATTCCCTTAGTAACTGTGTATCCAAGGCACATTTATGATTCCAACTGTATACATATTTCCAATTTTAAAAGGTCAGAGCAAGCCTTTATTTTGAATTGTTGAGTTGGCACTGAAATAATGAAGGGTAGAACCCTGGTGTGGGGGAAAAAGGGATTTGTTTGAGACAAAACACAGAGCTACACTGTTGGAAGGAGGATCACTGACATTGCCTCCATTGGCAGAGGGATACGGTCTGGAGGGACAGCAGGGAAAGAAAATCTGTTTATTAAGCAGCACAGAGAACAGCGTCTGATTTCAGAGCTGACTGCTGAGCAAAGCAACAGCATGCAGAGGTTGGCGGACATTAGAATTACCTTGAACATGCCTGTTTCTGAGTGACTGCACTCCACTGTTATGTAAGAAATGATTATGCTAATTATAAGTATAATTTTAATGTGCAAAATGCCATATATGTTTGCTAAATGATTTTTTATTCTAGTTACATTATAATGTAGTGGCTCAATGACCAAAGGACCTCACCTCTCTAAATGCATCATTTATCTTTTTTAATTATCAACATGGTAGTGCTCGAGCTACCCTGAAAAATCAGTCTAGAGCCAGAATTTTTACAGAACCTAACCCATTATTACATTGTTTATTTTGTTAAGGTTTTATTGAATGATTTTGATATTGATTTTATTAATACTCATAAAGAAAGCTGATAAACAATGAACAAGCTTAAGGGGTGAATCAGTCAAAAATTGGATGGAGGTGTAGAGATGAAGCATTTTGTATTTTGTGTTTTAACTGACGTTTAGACTTCATGTACTTTACTTTAAAAAATAGAACATTTTTATGGCTTTTTCTGAGGGTTTTACAGACCCTAAAGGCAAGGGATTGTTATGTTATGTAGCCTTTGTTTGTTTTGACAGGGAGTTACAAACAAATAAACTTATGAACAGACTTTCAATTACATCAATCAGGTTGGGGGCCAGTGTAGTTGTGTTCAGTCCCCCCAATTTGAATGTGTATTTTGGATGCCCAACACCAAATTAAGATGTTTAAAAACAGTTGTCCACAAATAAAAGAACATGCCATATGCCTAACCTCCTCTCTGGGACTATCCAAAAAATTTGTTTCCATCTGTGTTAAACAGCACTGTTAAACACCTTAAGGTTTGGGTTTGGCATGGTGACTGTTCTTCTTGCTTTGTGCATTGCAATTGCTCTCAGCTCTTGGCATGGTAGAGTGAAACACCACAGTTAGAAACAACTGGGGAAAATTTGGAGCATGTGCACTTACCGCTGATGGGCACACAACCCAGCGTTCACACAAATGATTTAAATATCACTGTGACATACAGTAACTGTCAGTAGCTCACAATGGGGCACCCCTGTTAGGCCTCTGAATACTGGCTCATGAGCAGCCTTACGTTTTCCAGCCTTGTCCAGAAGGAAACAACTGGCAGGCAGAAGACAGACTCCCGCCAAAGCTTGAAATGATCGGCTGTGTTACTGAAGGGCTGAGTTACATTGAGGGAAACCTTGGGCCACTTTTCAGGCATACAGAATGAACACCACACATGGCTGGCAGTTTACAGAGTGGCACACTGCACATGATAGTTTTTCTGTACCCACTGTAGCATTCAACCATGCAACATTACAGTACTGTATCCAGTTCCTCGTTCAGCCTGAACAAGCAAAGTCATTTGTTATGATCTCTAATACCATTGGAATTGTGTTTATGTTGTATAAAAGCTGCAATGGAGAGAAATGTTTAAAGGAACATTAATGTGAAATTGTTGCCTTCAACAACTAAATAATATCTGTTATTAAAAAAGCCCTTCGCAAAGAGCCTTGTAAATCAATTGGCAGCCAGGTGTCGTTCTGACAACCATCTCAAAACTTGTACAGTGGGACACATAAGTCAGGCTCCTGATTCAAGTGCAGCAGAGTACAGATTTCACTTGTTGAAGGGGACACAGAACTCCAATAATCCCCAAAATAAGCAAGAGCTGGCAGAGTCTGCCATTTAGACATGGCAGAGCATCTTCAAGGAAGATATCAAGAATCTGCTGATGTCAACAGGTAGCAGACTTGAAACATGTATTATATACAGGTATAAGGGATAAGTGACCAAATACTGATTTTACATATCATTGTCCTTATGTTCATCTTTTAACCAGAAATACAAATTTTAAGAGTATGTAACAGAAGTAACCAATTTTTCTTTTCAGTGCCAATACTTACATTTCTAACAGTGAGACAGTCACATTTGTACCAGATCTTCCCCACAAATATTTTTGATAAAACGTACTCTGTATTATTACAAGAACAGTTGCTTTAATTAGCACTCATCTTCAGTTAGAGTTGAATGTTCATTATGTGAGTATTTTCAAGTTTATCCAAGAGTGAAAAGTCAAAGTGAATCAAAAGGGCATCAGGTCTTCTTTATATGCCTCTTTATTTCCTTTATATGTCATGCAGAAAAAAATATTTGTTTTGTACAGATGTTAAAAGGGTTTTTAGAACTGAATAATTAATCAAAAAGCTGCAGTTTAAATGTACCTATGATTTTCGTATTTTTATGCATACTAAAATAATACTTCAGAAAGATGATTTATAATTTACTAGGATAGGCCTTGGTTCCAGTCATACCTTTGCTTATGTTTCATTTGGTCAGGAGATTTCATTAAAACGTGAACAAGTATTCAGATTGAGGGAAAAAAAATCAAGAAACGAGATTTTTTTATTACACTTTAGTTGTGTTAATAATTAAACTAATTCATAGCATAATGAGCTTCCTGAAGGTAACACCCCTTAAATGGTTTTTGAGATGAGTTGGATTTGCTTGTATGATTTGTAATTGGCCTGTAGTCTGATAATTCCAACTATTAACTGTCCATATCCACCAATTTTAATACTCAAATTCACAATTCTGTGTAAAAAAAAAAATTAGACATGCATGCATGCATTTAAAAACAATCCATGAATTGAATTTTAATTTATGTAACAAACTGTTTGAGGTACTTTATTGTGTTTAATTATAGAGATACTTACAATTCTAAAGTTATCAGTTGAATTGTAACTGCACAGAAGCAGTTTGATTCAGTTCCTTGTTTTTAATCAACAATAATATTTAGAAAAATTGAAAGCTCTTCTTTGTCTTTGTCAGATTACTTAGTTTGTAGTAATACGAACTGACAACTAAAATCACAAATTACATCTTGAAACTGTTATATTTAAATGCTTTTGTCCAGGTTGCATTGTTGAAGTTAACATGTTTTAGTACTTTAATACCTTACTACAAGGGATTTTGTTCTGCATTACTTTGTGTGTTAGTGTGTCTATACTGAAGAGAACCAAATTTTATTTTTGGAAACATTCGGTTGCAGAGGTAAATGTGTAAACGCACATCTCTCAAACATCACATTCATTCTGACATGAAAATAAAATATATGTGTACATTTGTCCTGACATTTCTGCTGTGTACCCAGGTTTAGTGATTCAACTGGAGTGCTTCTGCCAGTGGATACCAAGGACAATCTTAAACAGTCTTCCTGACCCACCGGGGGTATCATAAACTGAGAGCCGCCGGACCAATTTAGTATATTTGCATGGGACTCATGCGTTATTGATTGTTACTGAGATCTGCTGAGGTAGGAAGTGTCCATCTTCCCTGGTGCACTTTTACAGGCAATATCATGAAGCAACAATAATTTATGTTTATCCTATATACATTTATTTATATAAAGCAAAAATGGTTTGCTTTGTATAAATAAATAGATAAAGTAAGACATTTCATATGGTGAGTTTCGTATTGCTAATTGCAAATGAAAAAGGTGTATAACCCAGTGTTTGCTCCAAGACACTACCTAGTGAAAGAAATTGTTTGGGTTCTATGATGACAATGTGTGATGACAAAAGGCAGCAAGTGTAGCTACAGCCTTGGTGGTGCAATTACTTTCCTTCTGGACTCCATCTGACAACAGCAGAGGCTTTTGCTTTTACTTTTTTATTTATAATGGATGTAGATGTGTTTATAGGTTGTTACATTTTTTATAACATTTCCTTATAAACCCCTCTCATAAAAATACAGTTGTCTCAACCTAAAAAGAAAGCCAAACCAGCAAGATTTACTGAGTAGAGAAGATGGGAGGTCTGACCTTTTGACTGTACTGTAGAATTAACATCTCTGATTTCCCTGTGTGACCACAAGGACTTTTTAACTTTGAAAATAAAATTGTGTTTTACTTGCAGTTGGATAATCCTCCATTTTCATGTGAACTTTAAGTTTTAATTTTTTTGAAAAGATACTAAAATTTATTTGCTAAATAGATGTAGCTTAGCTGAATGAAAAAAATATCACCCAAGTTCACCTTAAACCTCACTGTTGGTTATGAATAAAGGTTAGTCATTTTGCTTTTCATTTTTTTTTTTGGAAGCTTGAAATACAAAGTAAATAATGACTTTGTTATAGTTCTTTTTGTTTTTGGACAATAGAGCTATCCTTAGGTAGTTTGTGCAAAAAATATTTTTTTTAAATGACAGTATGTAATTGAGATTCACTTTGTTAGATAAAGGTCCATAGAACAACAGACTAAACATTGAAATTAATGTAGTTCAGTCACAATGCTCTTCTTAGCATTCTGATAGTCAGCAGTTAGATTTTGGCCTGGTGCAGATGGACCCTTGAGCCGAATGGAAGGGGAAACCAGTGTAGCCACTATAAAGAGACTGAGACACATTAAATTAAACATAAATAAGTGGCACATTAATCATGGTGCATTATAAAGATACACAACAGGATGCAGTTAAAAATTTTATTTTGATTTTAAGATATTTTACTGCAGAAATCAATATGCTGTCATTAGATATCTGCAAATTGCACTAAACATCTGAGCATCTTATGTTGTTATGCTAGCTTTGTTGACTAGTCACCTAGCCAGCTTTTGTAATGACTGTCTGACTTAGGAATGAATTTGTTTGTTTGTTTTTATATTCTGTCACCAACTACACACCTATAAATTCACTGTCTGAAGATCAGGGTCATGTAAATGTCAATATGACATGTAAATGTCATATTTAAAGTGTGGATTGTACTAAGGAGAATAAGGATTTTGGATCATTGAGAATGGGAAATATGTCTAAACTCTATAGGGTAGATTACTCTACATTGAAAAGGTAACCATTTCCTGTACACTTTAACCAGAGACCAGCACTTGTTGAGTATGGCTGCTCAGGTCCCATCATATCCATGTTTCACTTCAGTGTTGCCCCTGCACAGTACTAGGTCCTGTTTGATGGCCCACCAATAAAGATTCTCACCTTTTCATGCTGCTTAGTAAGACCTACTGTGTGTGACTGACTGCATTTTCCGTTTATCACTGCTACAATGACTAACTTGATTTATGGTGCTGAAGTTGAACGAATAGGATAAATGCTAATCCACCTGGTGTGTGGCCCTCATTATTGAGTTCAGTAAACACGTGCACACTTCATCAAAGTATTAAACCAGCGTGGCAGGAGACTCTCTGGAACTGTGTACTGATTTCTGTTATTTAACTGCATTGTTTGTTTATTTTGGCTTTAATTTTTTAAAATAGTTTTTACAGCAAGTTCCTTTGCCTCTTGTTAACAGTAGACTTGCCATTACCAATCTATAATTTTTCAATCTTTTCAATCTTTTCAATCTTTTTTGTTTTTCCTTTGTTTGACGTATTACAATTTCTGTTTGCAGTAATTTGGATACCTATCTGATTGTCAGTTGTGTAGTAATCTATGGTTAAATGTATTAAATATTTAATACTGTGTGTTTCATTCATACTGTGTTCCACACCATGTGGCTCTTTTGAGATGCAGTAGGTTCCCATATGGTCCTAATGGGAGACAAGAGCACAAAGAGAACATTGCATCCTTGTTTTTTGGAGAAAAAGGGGTAAAATGTCAGCAGCTCCCCATGCCAGTGCAGTGTCACATCCAGCCTGATTCCTTGCTTGTTTGTCTGACTCCTGGCTCTTACAGTTCACTGTAACATGTGTACAGTGTGTGAAGTTCCAAATATACAGAACAAAAATCAGTTTCCAGTGCTTAGAGCTGATACCTTGCAACCCAGGGAGTTGGGTTTGAATCCTGCCTTCTGCTGTAGCACCCTTGAGCAAGGTGCTTCCCCAGGATTGCTCCAGTAGAAATTACACAGCTTTAATGGGCAAATTATTCTAAATGTCTTAGTGTCTTAGTATACAAACCCAACATTATAAATTGATTTGGTGAAAAGTGTCAGCTAAATAAATTAAAAAGTCAGTCCATTTCTTTGATTTGTTTGAACTATCCCTGTTCCCTCAGTTTGAACAGTGGGGATTTTAAATGAAGAGTTCCCATTCGCCAGGCAAATTCCCAAGAAGAAAATGAGCTCACTCGGGTGGCCTGGTACTTATCCAACACAAGATCATCGGCAAATAGAGTTAAAAATTAATCCATACCACAGTTTTTAATGCGTCCAGACTTAGCAAGTTACCCATGTCTAATGCTTTATGTATGCTTCAACAAAACTGGTAATGTAAAGTTTGTCATAAAATTCAACTAGCTATCATGCAATTTTAAAAACGAATTGCTATGACAGTTACCCATGCTGTAGTTCCTTAGAACTTTGACAAGGCCGCATCCAGGATTTCACCTTGCAGTTATTCATACTTCTAGTTTTTGAAGGAGCTTTGAGTAGCAATCAGAAAGTGTTCTGAAAATATATAGCTCTATGAAGAATATGGTTCAAGCTCTGTGTTATATAAATATTTTGCACGGAGATATGAATTATTGTGTACTTATGTTTAAGTTGTGCCTTGCAGAAAGTTCCAGGAAATCATTCATCTTTATGAACATGAACTCTCCCATTGGTATGTCCTGCATCACAGGAAATTTTCCATAATCCATAAACCAAGAACCCAAGGCATACATGGCCTGTATTTTTTCCTATTCTGTTCATAGATGTAATAATTGAGCTCAGTTATTTCAGTTGATAAATTGCTTTTCCAGCCCTTGCTTACCTTTTGCACAGTGATTTGCCATCACATGCTCCACTCACCTGTGTGAAAGGGAAGCTCCAAGCACCTCAGGTGAATGCCTTCAGTTGAGAAACCTAATACAGGCAACTGCCATGTGGGCTCCACACAGCCAATTTGAAAGCAATGAGATAAACAGATGAGCACCATTTATTTGCTACCCTATTCTGCTCCAGAAACTCAGGGACCCAGGACATTGCCATACTGAGCTCCACCAGTGAAAATCATAGGAAAACACTTTCCAGGATCTATCTCCCTCCCGCTGCAGAAAGGACCCTCAGGCAGCTGCCATGGCTCAGACTATGCACCAATTTCCTCCTTATGTCCAGCAACAAGGACCCCACCAGGCTGGGGTTTAGCTGGAATTCCTCACCCCCGCATGGTTTGAACCTGACCCATAGGCAGTGTAAGATTTTAAAATTACTTCAAAGGCCAAATCAAAGGCCCAGGCAGGGATCCCAGTGCTGGGATGACTCAGGTTAAGGTCAGTGCACCCCTGAGATAAATATTATTTCCTTTGTTGAGTTTTATTTTTTTTGGCCATGCTTACTCATCTTCAAGGTATATTGTGTTAGTCTGTTAATATCAGACCACTTCTGAAAATGCTTACACATAGCCTTGCACATTTTGAAACCCAATTTGAATTGTGTTTGTGTGTCTATGTCTGTACTTGTGTGTCTGTATATTGATCATTGTTTTTGTTATTTGTTGTCTGATGAGTTGCTATTTAGTTAACAATAATAGTAACAGTAATAGTTTTACAGATAGTTTCATCATAACTTGTAGTCACATTACTTGTTATCTTTGTTCCAGAAATGCACATTTTTTTCTCCAGCACTTTCCCAAAACACAGAAATATGAGGGTTTAAATTCACTGTCACTATGACAGTAAATTAATGATAATACAGATTACTGTCTTGAAATGGTATACCTTAATACGTCTGTGTGCATAATTTTTATTTCAACTGAAAAGCTTCAAAGTAAGCAGTCAGAGGGTATGGTGGAGGTACCCCAAATTAAGGTTAAAAATGATAACTTAAAATGATGGCAACTGTACTTAACAATACCTAATAACTATGTAAGGTTCCATTTTAGCTGTTGTTGATTTACCTTATATTGCTGTAAATATGGAAACTATTTTAATTTCTAATTTTATTTTAATTGTGGTAAAAACCTCTGATAATGCTGCAGTAAAATGTACCAGCAAGAAAGGTTCAGGGAAACAATGGTCTGAGAAATATTCAGAGTGATTTGTTTAAAGGGGAAGGACATTTATCACTGTGACACAGCACAGTGTCTGTTTGAGTAAATTTGTGGGAATTAATCTCTTTTCTCTGCAAAATCCTTGGTGGTCATTTGGCATATTAATTAGAGGTATTGAAAGAACAGCTTAGTATGCAACTCAAACATATAAACAGCTCAAAGAAAAAAGTAGTTGTTTTACATGTGCAGTGGAAATGCCAGCTGCAAAATGTGACCACAATAGTTGGTAAGTGGGAGTAGATTATGGACATTATTTAACAAACAAAATATTATGGAAAAGGTATAAATAACAAAGTCCTTAAAAGTGCACAATAACAAATCCAGGCATTGTACTTTGTCAGTTTTGCAGCTGGCAAAGTTAAATTTTCAAAATGTCATCTAAGGATAAACTGAGGCGCATAATATTCTTCAGTTCTGCACCTTCCATTAAAGTGAATTCATTGTAATAGCACTTGAAGCCTACAGTCAAAGTGGTCAGACCGTATAAAAAGGTATTTTGAAACCAGATGTAAAAGAGACACAAAAGATGTTTGAATGCTGCATATATTTGTAAATAGCATTAAATATGTTAGAAGTTTGCACAGTTTGCTTTGTTTCAGTTCTATATTGCATCGCATAACAGTTCAGTTTAGTACTTCATGATTTTTAGTAAATATAGAGAATGAACCCCAATCACTATAGTAGTTCAAGGAGTGCATACCTGCTGTGTGTTTCACTGTTACATGGATTTATATTATGCATGATTTGAACATTTCTTTATGGAGCATGGCACTTATAATCGTCTTCTAACTGCCCTCTTTCCCCTTGCATAAGAAATAGCTGAATATTAGCTGTGTAGGGGCCCTAATAAATTGTCCAGGTGTGTGTGCAAAGTAGAACCATCAGGGTGAATTTGTAATGGTTTATTTATATTGGTGAAATGTCATTAAGGGCTTTATTCTGAACTCCATTGATTCTTGGTGATCTTGATCTTATGAGAGTAATTGTAATTGCCAGTGACAGATTTAAATAGAAGGCACCTTGTTACTGTTTGTTGTATTTGATTTTTCTTTGTGGTCTAATGTGGTATTTTTCATGGTAACATTTTTATTCCTGTGAACTTGACCTACATGGGGGTAGAGTGCTAGGGTTTTATTTTAATCCTGATGGAATATCCAGAATGTGGTGTGTGAATTTTAAATGAAGTATATTGATTTGACTTTCTGTTGTTGCAGTGTTACATATGTATGTTTTATGTATTTCACTGATTAGTAAATAAAAGGGGAGGAAAAAAAACTACAGACATTCTAAGGAAACCAAGCTTTAGGCTTATGCCACTGTCCAGTCCTCTCAAGTTCTCAAGTTCTCTCAACACGGGGGCATTGCCATAGTAAGAAAATAGGTAAAAAAAGGTAAATTGTGTTCCTGTTGAAGACATTGCCTTTCAACATATGCACATCCACAGAGCAACATAAATGTAACGTAATACAGCTTTCATCCAGTCTAAACTTAATGCTTGCACAGTAGTTCAGGTTTTATCAATAGCTGCACCTTTACCAATTTTTCTGTTTTTTTTTGTAAATTCATTTCTGTACAGTCCTGGTACCTGGCCCAGACTGCCCCCCCAGCGCACAACTAAGTGTTTAAATGAAGTGTTAGAGTTCAGATTCTGAAATGCACTAGAAAAAAATGTGTTCTCAAAGGGTTTTTGTTATACCTTATTGTAATGTAAATACTATGAGCAGTTAGGGAAAGTGAAAATGGGATACAATCAATGTTCACCATAGCTGAGTCTTGCATGTCTCACGCTCGTGTGCTTAACAACCTCATGCTTTCAAGCAGAAGCCTCTCAGATGTGGTATGAGGCAATCCCTGGATAACACCCTCCCCTCCCAACCACCAATCCATGTTAGAGATGCATTAATCTCACCAAGTTCCTCACTTCAGGGACTGAAGAATGGACTGCATTCAGTTGTGTCAACCATGAAAATTATGTTCATTTATTGGTCACAGTTTCTGTGCACATTAAGTCCTGTGTGAACCTAACATGCCTGTTGTACTCCCTGCTTATGTTTTACTTTTCAAATTTGCAGACAACTGTAGCTTTCAGGCTCATTACTTTTACTGTTATGGGCTCTTCAGGGATCAGGTGTCAAGCTTGAGAACACAAAGAACTGATCATCTTTAAAATTCATATTCATTTCCTTTAGATTTATTTGTACCTGAAGTGTACTAGGGAACATTTCAAAGGTTTTTCAGCCATGGTTTCCCTTCCAAACTCCATGCTCACAAAATTTTTAACATAAATTAAGAAAGCATTCAGCCATTTCCATACATTAGTTATTCATATTGAGAATCATTTGCATTTATTACATTAAAAGTACATATCCACTGCTAATTTAAGGTCTGTAAAACATAATTGAGTTATCAGTATAAGCTGCCAATATAATGCACATTTTTTCACATTATTGTAATACCAAGTCACTGTGTCATTTGTTTTCCCAAAGGGAATTTACTTATAAAGCACATATTCCTCTTTTCCTGCATTTCAGAAGTAATACTGACATCCAGTCTCTCAGTTACACTATCAATGAAATGTAATGCAGAACTGAAGACCATCAGAGTCACACTTTAAGTAAGTGACAGGATCTTGTATGTAAGATACAAGATAGAAGTTTTATTTTAGAGACTCTTACTCTTACTTACAGTTTCCTGTTTTGAGCCATACTCACCATTAGCATGATGAACTCGTGAACCCAGGAGGGCAAACCCAGTGTGATCTACAGTCAACCTGATTTGTGAACTGTTCCCGAAATGCAGGATGTTCTTGACAGATGGCCTCTGCTAAATAAAACCAAGACCCAAACACCATGGAGACCACTCAGAACACAGGGTAAACCCAGTGGTGGATGGGTATTTAAACTTCTGTGAAGACTTGAGGAATTTAAGCAATAGGCACACGAACTGTAACAGAGAAGTGGGCTCTGTGTTTTATTAATCTGCAGTGCTGTTTTTTGGTGCTCTGCTGCTTCTTCCAGGATGCAAAGTTGCGTGAGCTGCTCGACATGGGAAATATGGTTGGGCGGGTAGAGAATAAAATGCTGACAGTGGTGAGTGGGCCGGACATGGTCAACATAACCTACCTGAACTTCATGGCTTTCCAAGAGGATGTTGCTAAGGTACCATTTGTTAATCTGCCCACTTGGCTCAAATTTCCTCCTTGCTTGTGCATCTAATAAATTTTGTACAATTATTAATAGTGTTAATTCCTTTTGAGCAATGTGCCAGAACTATATTGTTTTTATTTAAAAATATTTTTCTCCAGATTTTACTGCCATAATATTTTTTCAGTTTAATGCTAATAAAGCAGGAGTGAAACAAAAAGACACTGGTGTTGCAACTGAATGTTAAATTTGCCCCTTCTAATCCTGATTTAGCGTTTAGGTAATGCTGACCCTTTTTTTCTTTGTCCTGGATTATAAATAACTTGTTATTTATTACAGAAAGTGGATTCTCATGAGCAAAATAGCTTCATAAGATAATTTGGAATGAGAGTCCTTTTGTATGGAAAGAAGGCGCCTTGATAAAAGCTTTTGAAAATACCAGTGAACAACTCATACTCTAATAGGTCTCCACAGTTGCTAGTTGCCTCCCTCACAATCTTCTGATTTCGCATGGAACCAGGATCATTTGTCTTGTTTCAATATCTTTAATCCAGGAGTGGGCACAGGAGCTGTTTGATCTCACGTCCAACCTGCTGGCCCAGAACATGTCCAGGGAATCGTGCCTAGAGAAAGTGTAAGTGCCCATGGTGGTGTTGTGACTATTCCAGTGTTGCAGCCACAAACCTGAGAAGAGAATGCCAAGTCCTTTTTTCCATCTTTTTGTACTACAGGGTAGCCACAGGGAAAAGGGCAGATGTGCTCACAGTTTCTTCTATAATTCAGTCTCTCCACGGAGATATAATCTATCCTGGGGTTTTAACATCGCTCAAGTAAAAATTTAAATAGTTGGCTGTAGGTTAACTTAAAGGCTGTTTAAATGTCCCATTTGGTCTACAATATGGAAGGCAAACTTTTAAAATGCATCTAATTATCTCAAAGTGGACCAAAAATGTTTATTACCTTTTTACTTGTATGAAATTATATTTTCAACCATTTTACATTAAAAGTAGACTACCTAGTGTGGATGTAGGAAAGAAATATACATTTTTTTAATTTAAACTTTGTCTATTTTACATCAGCCTTGCAGTAAAAGATAAGTGTAAGGCAGAATCATACTGGATCATTTATTTTGAATAAAGTGGACAAAATTAAAAATTAAAATGAACCAAACATTGTCTTATTAAAATGTTGTAGTCCACTTTGAGTTTTGTGTCTTCATCACTTCTGATGAAGCATATGACGTCAAAGAACCCAACATCTGCACAAAGTATGGTAGATACTTGGGTAAACATCTGAAAGTTTACTTCTGTGAGAACAGACTGTCAGGGTGACGTATGCATGGCCTCCAAAGGTTTTTTAAATGTGTGGTTCCTGTCAAAGTACTCCTGAATAGAAGACATAACTTTGCCTCTTTAACCTACAAGTGAGTCAGTGTAGTACCATGTCAGTTGGCTGATGCAAGTTGTGGGCCCTCAGTGATACCGTAGCCAGTTATTTTTGTTTAAACTTAAGAGCACAGTCATTCTGCATCAGTTAACCATTAGTGTGGAGACTTTGCTCTAAGTAGATATTTAATGTAAAATCTTCAATACCCTGTAAAATGAGCTTTAATAATGTATGGAAAACCATTTATCATTAAGTACTTAAATGAAAGTTTATATTGAAAGTTATTTTTAGCTTTATCTTTTTGTCTGATAAAGCTTCATTTTTAAAAATCTTAAACTATAGTAAAAATAAGCTGCCATAAAAGCATACATACTCTTACCCCCTTAAGGCCAAAAAATTTGACACCTTAATTTACACATTATACCACAAAGTGCTGCTGCTTCGTAAATGTTGTGGTGAAAGAAATCAATCATGTTTTTTTAAAAACAGCTATACAAGACTCAAACTCCAACTGAATCCAGAGGGTCGTATTCCTGTGAAGAAGTAAGTTAAATCATCTTAGTTTAATTCTTTTTTGCTTTTTCAGCTTATGGATTTGCAAGAGTTTTGGGGTTCAGCTTCATTCCCTTTCTTTGGTCTTTTATCAACACAAACCTGTGATTACTGAGTACTGACCAATGGATAAGTGAAATGATTTTTTTTTAAATCGAATCGTATGAATTGAAGTCACTGTGTTGAGCATCAGACTTTATGCTAACCTTTTTCCCCTCCCACTTGCAGCATCTTCAAGATGTTCTCTGCTGACAGAAAGCGTGTGGAGACGGCTCTGGAGAACTGCAATCTTCCTTCAGGCAGGGTAGGGATTATAAAATGTCACCAACTTCCCTTTGTCCTCTCTGTAAATACAAAGTCACGTCTGTCCCCACAAGTGACCCACTTCGAAAATTAATCATTTCAGCTGTTTCTTCAGCCCATGATTACAATAGACGTTTGCTTTACTAAAATGTCCCAGGATCTCCAATATAATTTACATTTTTTCACATTATTGTAATAGCAAGTCACTGTGTCATTTGAAATGTCCCAAATATGTGTATAGTCTACTGTATATGGTTTGAGCTCTTAAACTGCTGTTTATAAAGATAAGTTTGTGTTGGTGCTTATTGTATATGTTCCTAATATTATTTTTTAACTGTAGATTATAGAATCTGCAATAAATATTATCATAATAATGGCTAAAAGCCAGCAAGCTCCATCCATTTACTACCTCAGGATACTTCTGTGTGCTTCTAGATACTTCGTAACACAGGGTTAACACTTAAAACTGAATTAATGAGTTCCTATAGGACAAGCTCTGTTCTGTTTAAGAATCATAAAGCACCAACAGCCATAATTGTCCATGTGTTAGTATACAGTTGTACCTCACCTTGAAAAAATGCGACTAAACTTTCTACTGCCTTTTTTGGTTGTTTCATTGCTTTTTGATTTTATCTATTTCTGCATGTTTTTGACACATTTATTTTTAGGACTATAGCATAAAAAAGTACCCCAAAACAGAAAAAGAAACACTAGCATGGTACATTTCTTTGATGTTCAGGTTAGGTAAGTCATCAAGTTAGTTCAATCATCAAGTGTGAGAATATAATTTCACCATAAGTTAAATGAGCATATTTAAGGCAATAGTTGTTGGGTCAGCTGTTTGAATACATCATATACCAATATAAATTTCACCAACTCAAACCTTTACTGCTAAACATCATTTTGCCAAAACACAAGTTTATGAAGGTTCATTATGCTGTTCTTAAAAGTAACTTCTGAAGGTATCTTGCACAAAGGTGTTGAGGGCCAAGTAAGAATTGCTAATTGATTACATTTCTTTTTTGCACAAGGGGGTTTGGTGGTGAATTACTGGCATTATTAAATAAGGTATTTATATTGTGTGATTTGTTTAAATGGGTAACTAAAATTGGGAGCAACTTCTTGCTCAGGGTCAAGGTGGTGTCAGCCCAGCTTGTGTGTGATTGCCTTACAATGGGCTGATGTCCCATCCGGGGTGTACCCTGCCTCCTGCTTCTATGATAGACTCCAGTCTACAGCAACCCTACACTAGAGAAGTAGTTATTATTGGTGGATGGATATATGGATTTTTATTTGTTATACATAAATGTAACGGCTGTCGTTAAACACACTGTTGTGAAAGTATTTACCAAGAACTGAATGGCAGCTGTAAGGTACTGTAAAGATATACTTTTTAGGTAACTGTGGTTTCTCTTTACTTGAAAATTGTTTTTTCTTCTGTCTTTTTAGAATGATTCAATTCCTCAAGAAGACTTCACCCTAGAGCTATACAAAGTTTTTCTCAATAATATCTGTCCACGACCTGAAATAGACACCATCTTCTCAGAAATGTAAGACTGGTTTTCTTTCTTCCTGGAAATTGCTTAAGTAATATTAATGTTCATAACAGTGCAGATAAATTCATAGCAAAAAAAGACAGCACTTAATATTACAATCTATCAAGAATAAAGAGATAGAAAATGTGACTGCAATTCGAATAACAGAAACAGAAAGTATTACACCCTTCTATGTTAACAACTAGAGTAAAAATCACTATTAAAAGAAAAAAAATGATAAAACAGGGTAAAAGAAACTAACAAATGATTAAATTGGTGGATGAAGAGCTTTGATTATTTTGGTTTTTGTTAAAGTACACCAATTAAGAAATGATGAAAAATAAATTTTCTAAGAAATTTAATTAATTGCTCAGTTTCATCTTCTATCATACAATGCAGATGTCAGATGCTAAAGTACTTAAGTTTCAGTTAGCTATGTTTTGTAGATGCACTGAGTGGCCAGTTTATTATTTACCCCCTCTATCTTCACACCAATTGTACATTCCCACAAGTCATATGTAACATGAGTGTAGTGTGTGGTATAAATTAGACAGACCAGCATTTCTAGCGTTAGGTCAGTTAGTGATCAGTTAACCATGGAATTGGCAAAACAAGTGACCTTAGTAATTGAACGCAGCATGATAGCTGGCACTAGGCATGCCAATTTTATTCTCCCAAAGTGCTGTCATCCTGGGCTTTTCACACACAATAGTTTCAAGGGTTTACCAAGAATGGTGTGAAAAGCAAAAAAGTACCAATGATCTGCAGTTCTTTGGACAACAACAGCTTCTGGATCAGAGGGGTCAAGGGATAATGACAAGAATTGTGCAAGTAATTCATCATCTCAGAACACACCACTCACCAAACTTTGTCTCAAATGTGCTACAATGAGCAAGGACCATGTTGGGGGCTGATGATATCAGTAAAGGACAAGAAAACATGTCTCCAGTGGGCAGAGAAGCATCAAAATTGGACAGTTGAACAATGGAAAATAGTTGTGTGGTTGGATGAATCCAGGTCCTTTAGCATCATGCTGATGGAAGGATCAGAATTTGGCACTAGTAACATTAGTTGATGGAGCCCTCCTATTTGGTGTCAACAGTACAGGCTGGTGGTGGCAGTGTGATGGTGTGGGAAACTTTCTCCTGATACACATTAGGGCCCTTGATACCACTCTGTATCTGAATATCATTGCTGACTAAGTTCATCTCTTCACGGCTACTGTTTATCCGCAGTCAGATGGACACATCCACCAGGATAATGCACCATGTCACTGAATGGATCTAGGGATATGACACATTGCTTTAGTGCCGTGTACTGTCCCTGGATCTCATTCCTAGCGAAATTTTCCTAGCGAGCATTTTTGGGATGAGATGGAGACAACATGCAGCAAGACTGTAACTGTCCAATATACACTAACTACACAATGTAGTAATTTTCATATGGTACAGCATTCCTGCACAACAAATCCAATGTCTTGCTGAAGGCCAGAGACAGCACAACACAGTACTAGATAGATGTACCTAATAAACCTACAACTCAATGTATGTACCTTTGCTATCTCTTGTGTCTCTAATGGGTTCTTTCTACCTGTGTGCAGTGGGGCAAAGAGCCGGCCATACCTGACTGTCGAGCAGTTTACCGACTTCATAAATAACAAGCAGCGAGACCCACGTCTCAACGAGATCCTCTATCCCCCACTGAAGACGGAGCAAGTGGAGCTGCTCATTGAGAAATATGAACCCAAAGTCAGCATGGCCCAAAAAGGTTGGTGCAGAGTCAGCCGTGTTTTCCCAGGCACAAAGAATGTGTAGATGGCAGCATGGGCTTCTGGGAATGTTTTCTTCTCTCTTGTAGTCTCGAGATGTCTGTGTCTCAAGTGTGTTTTTGTTAGAATTCCATTAAATGAACAGATTTCATGAATTTTTGGTGTGGGTCTGTACCAAAATGCTTAAAATATTTATTAAAATTGCTTGCTGAAGTAATAGCTAAGTAAATATATATTCCATATCACTGAGAACACAGCTTAAATTTAATTTGTTTTAAGGCAGCTTAATTCTGACCTCTGAATGAGTGGTCGGTGGGTTGTTTATTTGTTTGTCCCCAAAAAATCCTTGCATCCCATAGGAAACAAAATGCAGGGTAAAAAAATACACTGCAAATAGATGTGGGGCATCTGCAGTAAATGATGCAAGCAATATATTTGTACCGTGGTGACAGCAGAGCCTGCAGCCACATACTGCACAGATGAATCCAAACAGGACAACAGAGCAGACATTGTTCATAGTGACTTAGATTAAATTCCACCACACTTCCTTCTGGCTGCAAAGGACCTACTATTTATTACTTTCAGCAAAATAAACTAGGTAATTGTAGTACAGAAGTAATATTAAACCTGCGCAAATACACTTTTCCAATTATTTCAAAACCTGAATTGGTTTAAATAGACATTACCTTTGTTGATCGGAGGCATGTGTAACTGAGTAGCTTTGTTTTATGTCTTTATATACAGTTCCCAGTATTGATGTGGAATATTTTTTCAGTGTCATTGAATAGGCTGGAGATTGTACTACTGAAAGTTCCATCTCTTATATCCTTCCAGGTTGTTGATCTTCCTTATCAGGTTTGTCTTTGTTGAACCACAGCTCATTCATTAATAGAAATCAATTAAATGGTGGAATGATTTAAGTTATTGAGAGGGAGTGCTCTCAGAATGTGATTTATGTGGCATAGGAACAACGGGAACAGCTTGATGCAGTGATGTTTAATTTATGACAGAGGAGGCTGGAGCTTCAAAAAGATACCAGATGTCCTATGGAACAGTATTTTTTGCAGAAACTGATTCTGGACAGTATGTTGTATAAATTAGTCTAGTTATACAAGAATCACTCGGTTTCTTTTGTAGTCTATAATGAACATTGGTGTTTTCTAACATCCCCATCCTTTTTCCAATTCTATATCTAATTTGTATTTCTATTATTTGGACAACGTCAAAAAATGGGCCAGTAGTACAGTCTTCTTTTATTCCCACAAATACCCTTTCAAAAATATCCCATAACAAAGACCAATTTCCTCTTGGTTTCTAAAAACATTTTTAAAGCCTTTTTTGTGGACTAGCACTACATGGCAAAACACCCTGGGAGGCCCTGGACCTGGCCTATAATTGGTATCCATCCCATTTGCCCAAAGCAAACTATATCAGCATGCTTTAGTTTTACTATGTTTAAAAGGTAGCCCTCTTCAGCATGCTTGGGGAACTGAATGTTTGCGTAACCTTCACGTCGGTTTGTTTTATGCCTTTGAGTGGCTGCTCTACAAATGCAAGGTGACCATTCAGAGCGATTAAAGATATCCCCCACAGAGACATTACAGAACAACGAGTAGTTGTCAAAAAAAGCCTGGTGTTAATTAGGTTTGAAATGCTTTCGAGGACAGGACTTGCATTAATTAGTAAAAATTGTGCTTGGGAATTTGTTGCAGAGGGATTTCTTCTGCGCAGCTTGTTATAGCCACCGCCACTCTTGTTTATGAAGTATTGATCTAGCAGTCACTACTACATCCTGCAGAATTCAGTATATGAAAGGCTCTTTTTAGAAACCAACACATTTTTATAGGCTGTGTTTAAATTTAGTACAAATTGTCTTTTGTTATAAACCTATAAGTGTGTAATTTTATGTTAAAAACACAAACAATTTAAAGTCAAGTGGTTCAATTTTCACTTGCACTGAAAAAATCTGAAAAAAATCCGACTGTGAAATTCAGTGCAATTTTTTGCACTGAAACAAACTGACTGTGATTTCTGATTTTCAGGTATGTATTTCATTTTTATTTGTAGGACAAATATCAGTGGAAGGCTTTGCCCATTATCTCAGTGGTGAGGAAAATGGAGTCGTCCCCCCGGAAAAATTGGACCAGAGTGAAGACATGACTCTGCCTCTGTCCCACTACTTCATCAACTCATCCCACAACACCTACCTCTCAGGTGAGTCATGGAGGTAACCATTTTTAAAACATTACTGTGTATATAGAAACTACTTCGAGTACATCATACCCGTAAACTTCCTGTCATAAGAAACACTACTCTCAGTTCTTCACAGGAGTATTGGTCTTGAGGTATAAGGAGGATCAAAGATGCTATTACGGGTGTGAATATTAATGCGCCATTAAACCTGTAATGCATTTCAAACCATCGCCATACAGAATATTGATGTTCAGAATGTCTCTGTTACACACAGAGACCCTCTATTATATACACCAATCTCCCGACAAAGACTGAGTTTCACTGATGCAGGAGTCTTTTCATAGGAAGCACAAAAAGATTCATATCGTGCTAGTAATTTAAATACCTCAAGAAACAACCAAATGGGTTGGAAAATGTGTGATTTCAAGGGTAAGAGAAGAGCAAACTAAGTGAAAAAGCAGACAATACAATGGCTTGATTAGTAAGTCTTGGCTTTATATTTTCTAATAAGAGTGAAACTCAGTTATACAGATAAACAGGCATTTGGGCTGAAATGAGAAACAATGTAAAATTAGCTTTATGATTTATAACTTTTTGATTGATATACAGTCTAACATATTACACAAATGCATTTTGGGAATGGACTTGCAGCCGGTTGACAGTGGCTCGCATCTGCGGTTTTATTTTGTGCATTTTTCTTTCATTTGTTTAATGAAGTAGAGTCAAGTAGCATTTCTTATAAAAATCAGGAAATATCTACTTTTGCAGAATATATAGTTGTATATTTTTTGTGAAGCAATTCGGTGCTGCTCAAGATTACAATGGTACTACAGTACTACTCAGCAACTTTCAGCTTAAGTACACATTGCTGTGCTTTCTTGTTATTTATGTTGCTTTGCCTAAAATGACTGAATATAAACTACTGGGGAGAAGATCACGTGTAAATCAGTGAGGTGTGAAACATGGATTCCTAGCTGGCACAAGACAAATTCCGTGCGGTCTCCTCAGCGGGCCAGCTGGCAGGGAACTCCTCGGTGGAGATGTACCGGCAGGTGCTGCTCTCAGGCTGTCGCTGCGTGGAGCTAGACTGCTGGAAGGGCCGCACAGCCGACGAGGAGCCTGTCATCACGCACGGCTTCACCATGACAACAGAAATCTCCTTCAAGGTGAGCCAACTCCCCCAGAGCAGCGCTGCACAAGCTGCAGGAGCCGCCAGGAGGGGACATGGACAGGAAGGTTGTGAAAATGTGCACAGGAATTGTTTTATGCTGCCACTTTTGAGTATGTCACACATTTGAGTGATGCATCATTGGTTACTACTGGCTTCTTCAGGTCGCCCTCCATACACTATCTCTGAGACATCACAACGTCTCAGAACATAGCGCAAACAAAGCATATTTGACCTGAATTATCTGATATGAAGCAGTGCAATGTCAGCAATTGGGTTTAAGACACAACATTGTCATTTTTTTTCCAAATTATTTATTTCACATAAAACACTTTTGCATACACAAGTCCCTTTTCACATACC
This sequence comes from Arapaima gigas, assembly GCA_900497675.1. Classification (NCBI taxonomy): domain Eukaryota; kingdom Metazoa; phylum Chordata; class Actinopteri; order Osteoglossiformes; family Osteoglossidae; genus Arapaima; species Arapaima gigas. Next base: position 238,705 of record UFQX01000023.1, on the reverse strand, counting down.
ATGCTAATATGCGGTGTGTTTAATCCTATCTGCAGGAAGTGATTGAGGCCATTGCTGAATGTGCATTCAAAACATCCCCTTTTCCTGTTATCCTGTCCTTTGAAAACCATGTGGACTCGTAAGTGAAAGTGCCTCTCCAGTAGGGTCTCAACCTTTTTTGGTCTGAACTGTATGTAGTGGGCAGCTCTTTGTTCTCTTATTGTTTGTATCACAGTGGATGGTAAAATAAGATTGTTCTGTATCATATGTAGCATAGAGTGTCATTTAAAAGTTTACCTTGATAGTAGTATCATTAGTATAAATGATTTTACTGAATATTAGCTAAATTAGTAGCAAAGAAACAGCACAGTCATGTGTTTGCTTGGAATGAATCAACCAGCTGGAACAAGAATTGTGTTTATTATACTGTATGCTAAACAATTGCTGAGACATTTCTCAGCACTCAGTATTCCTTTATCTGATTGTAATAAACTTTTTGATTTTCTGTTTGTTTGTGCTGTGTTATAGCCCAAAGCAACAAGCCAAGATGGCTGAATATTGCAGATCAATATTTGGTGATGCATTACTAACAGAGCCACTTGAGAAATATCCTGTAAGTAAATAACCATTCCGGAAATGTGACATCAAACAAATAAATGACTCTTGGGCCTATACATCTTCACAAGCCCACTCACACACAAACACAGCTGTGTGTTGGGTGGGAGGTACATGTGCACCATATTTACAAATACATATACAAAAACAAATACACATGGTTCTTTTCTTTGAATGAGTAAATGATTGTTGCATCAGTTTTTATCTTTTATCAAACTTAGTCACATTAACCCAGTCTGAAAATAATATTATTACTCATACTTATCCATGAAGTGGGTGCTCTTCTTTCTGCAGAAGAAATGGAATTTTTGTCACAGAATTATCTGAACGGTAGGTCTTGGCAGGCTTTTATCTGCGTCCAAGGTTTCCATGGATACAAATAAAGGCATGTATTGTGTCTTTGAGAAGGGAGTTGGCCAAGTCCTTCTTTACATAATAGCAAGGGTTTCAGCCTCTGGAGGGTTTTTGTGGTTTCATTCTGCTGCTGCATTATAGTATCCAGATGGTCTACAACTCACCTGTTGTAACCTCTGAATCGGGTTAAATCCCATCATATAACGTCGGAATGTTACCTTGCAAGTTTGATGCGGGACTGTTACAGTCAGCAATACTAAAGAGTTGTTATAATTAGTTACTGTATATTACTGGTATTTAGCAGGAAGCATTTCAGCTGAATTGGTGAATAAGCTGCCTATAATGTGTATATTTGTGAGGAAATTTGTGTGTTTGCCCTGAGATGGACCAACCCTGCACCAGGACAAGTGCTTACTGATGATTGATGGACGGAAGGACAAACAGGCAGATTGGTTCAGTACATTAAATTGAATTATTGTCAGTACACCTTATTAACTGTATAAATTAGAGAAACCAGTTTGAAAGTGTATCCCATAGCCAGGGATGTAGCCACTTTATAAAAGAGTACAGGAGTTAGAAGACTCTGCAGCCTAATTTTGAAAGGACTGTGACTGATGTGAAAGGGAGTTGGGGACTTTGAATTGAAGCCTGGCTTGATAGGACTTCTCTGTCCAGTTTTTATTTTTAATTACATACTAAAATTAGAAGTCCAGAAAATAGGGCACTTGTTCTCATAAGTTGCATTTATGAATGACCAAATTTGTTAAATTATGGTAACTATTTTCTTTGTACTTTTTTAGAAGCAGGTCCTCCACAGACTGACCACATTTTAACCCAGTGTTGCATTATTTTAACCCAGTAACATGGCAGACATGTTATGAATTAGACAAGTAGCAGCGTTCATACTGATGATTTCCAGACCATGTGATTCAGCATACAATTCTGTCTACCCTGCATTGTTCCTTGCCAGCTGGAGACAGGAGTGCCCTTGCCAAGTCCACAAGAGCTCATGGGCAAAATCCTCATCAAGAACAAGAAGAATTCTCCTAAGCCTTCAGAGGACAGTGCCAAGAAGAAGCTGTCTGACCAGCCCTCCAGCACTGGTGACTCTTCAGGTGTCTTTGAGCCATCACCCACCATAGGTATGGCACCATTTTTTCCATCTTCTACCAGCAAGGTGAAAGTGGCTTGAGGTTTGTGTTGAAGTATGTCTTGTGGGAGCAACAAATAACATGATGGATGAAGTCACAGGTTGCATGTTAATGTCAATAAATAATAATAATCTACATGAAAAATAGTCATTTCAGTTATTTATTTAAAAAGCTGATACTTCTAACCAAAGTGAGTTACAGTATTTGATATATTTATGTGTCTTACTGTAGTGATTCAGAGTAAGTACCTTGCTCTACAGTAATGCACCACTAGTAGGGAGTGCAGCTTGCACCAGCAGTCTTCAGGTTGTATCCTTAACCATTACACTACTTGTTGCTCCCAGTGTTATATCACCTGTATATTTAGAACTCTGCCCATCCTCTTCAGTTGAGTATGACACTTGTCTTTTCTGTTGTACAAAGCTAAATGGCAGGAAGCCCTGTAATTGATACTACTGGCTTTCAAATGCAGCAATGAGAGCTACTTAAATGCTTCACCCCACTTCTGATGGTTTTATAGATCTTCCTGGTAGGTTAATTTTCAACACACTATTGATATTTTGAAAATGCATTATTAGGATTATTGCAAAGCAGCTGTACTCTTCTAAGACCAAGAATGTTATCTTTCAACAAAATTTCTAATTTATGAAAAACTATTAACATCAGTTCTCCAGAGTCTGACTGAATTAGTCATCCCATAAACTTTGTTGACAGTATACCATATGTCTGTGCTGTTTCTTCCATAGTGTCACATGGCACATAGCAATCACTTTCTTGACAAGGCTGTAGAGATTAATGTTTTTATATCCTTGACTAGCAATTGAGATTAAGACAGTGAAGTCAAGAATTCAAGCTTCCCTGCTTGCAAAGATCATGCTTTAAATTGTGCTGCTATAATGATTTTTTAATACTGTGTATTCTGAGCCATGCATAAGACCTAGCATTCAACACTCCTAAACACACAATAGGTCTAGAAGCATCATTTTTAAAATCAGCAGCCTGTAATGTGTCTAAATGAGATTTGTTCATTCAGGGTTCTTGATAGTAAGAAAACAATAGCAGGATGGTTTATTCATAATGCACATCTGTAACATACAGCTACATTTGACCTTGGCAACATTCTGCAGGGCAAAATAGGAGTTATAGCACAAAAAGGCCACTGAGCTGGCAATCTCAGGGTTGTTAACACAAAAGGCCACATGGAAGTAGCTGTCAGGTCACGGAGCTATTCTTCCTGCTTGTATCACTTCTGGTTCAGCATTTAGTTAAGCAGCACCTATGTGGCATTTAAAAACACTATTATTAGCATCTTTGCATCACCTTGTCATCATTTCCTGTTGGACATAGCATCTTGTTGGTCATTGCATTTTTAAAGCCCAAATCATCAGCAAGCAACTGTTTTCATTTGTGTGTTTTAGTGTATGTGTGCATGCACAATTCAAGACCAGCAGAACTGACGTGATTATTTTAGAATGCAGTAATGGAATACATTGCTGATGGTGGTACTTTATATTGTCAACAATAGCTTACCCAGATCTTTTGTAGTGTTTTGTTTCCTTCCAACCTGATGCATATTGCCATTTTGGCATAAAAAGAAAATGTGACATGCAAGAATAAATAAATAATTTCTTTTTGTTCCATTAAATGAGCTGAGTTTTTGCTATTTATACTCTATAGCGTTATTCTCTTCACTGTAGACACAACTTTCAGCTATAAGGCCTGAGCATATATAACACTCAGTGGATTGACTTGCACTAAGACTTTAATGCATTGATTACTGTTCAAACCCTAATATGCACTTGGCGGCTGGATTGAATCGACCACAAAGTGATGTATAATCCCTGTGTGTACTATACGTGAATCAGTGACGCTTTGAAAGTGAGTCCCTTAATGAAAGATGGGAGAGGGCTTATTGATTGTAACACAGGCTCAAGTCGCCTGGAGCGTCCAGATGTTGCCCAGCAGACGTGACAGGAGGGCAATGATCCCCTTGAAAGAAAAAAATCTGTATGTCACTCCAACTGCCTCTGCTGCTTTATGTGGTGGGAAACAATAATCGTGTTCATACAAATAAATGAGCCTTACCATTTTAACTGAAATTAGATGTGTTGTATTACCTATATATAATATGTATTTTAATAGTATACACATAACAGCAAGATGTGCAATTGTCACATTTTCTGTGTTTGTATTTACATTTAATAATTTAGCTCACACTGTTTTCCAAAGTGACTCAGAATATTGAGTGATTTAGCCACTTATATAGCGGGATAATTTTTTCTTAATCAATTCAGAGTAAGTACCTTGTTCAGTATTACTACAACAGGAGCATGGATTCAAACTTGAGTCATACATTTACAACGATCAATTCTAACAACCGTGCCACCCGCTGACACCCAGGTGCACCTGTAAATGGGAAATAGCATGTCCACCTACCACATGCACTTTATGATCCCGAGCCTTTCCAGTGCTGCGAAGTAAAACCCACATTCTCCCATTTTACACAGCAGTCATGCTAACAGCAGTTCTACAATGACTATTGATTTTCAGTAATACTGTATTGAAGAATGAGATTTATGTGTATTTTTAAACTCCACCCCACCTGTCCCTTCAGTGTCCTCAACTGGGATACTAGTATCCCTTTACTACACAAGCCTCTCATTATTTTGCATTCTAGTAACAACATGTGTTTGGAAGACCATTTATCATTATATGCACCCCCAGGAAAGGCTGCTGCAATTATGAAGATTTAGTTATAGCCTGCAGCAGTTTTATTGACTCCATATCAATCCTCTCACCTCTTTCCAACCCACAGTGATCTTGTACATTAAACTGTGCAGAATTTTCAAATTACATGATTCGATATCTATGTTTTCGTTTAGACTGAGTTGCCACTCCATTAGGTACCCCTATCTAGTAGTGTTTTGTGCCTCCGTTGTCCTTCAGAACAGTATGGACATGGATTCTACAACATAGTTGAAGTGTTTTGCAGGAATGTTGTACTATACGGAAATGACTGCATTGTATAGTTGCTGCAGACTGGATGGCTGCACAGTCTTGACGGTGTTGATACACCTTAAATAATGTGTCAGGAAAACATTTCCCACACCATCACACTGCCACCTGTACTGTTGACACCAAATACAAGGGCTCTGTGGAGTCATGTTGCCATATTCTGATCACTCAGTCAGTACAACACAAAAGGTACCTGGGTTCATCCCACCAGGCAACTTTTACCCACTCCTTATCTTTCCAATTTTGATGCTTCTTAGCTCAGTGAAGATGCGCTTTCCTGTTCTTTGCTGACATCATCAGCACCCAACATGGCGTTTGGTCATTCTAGTCTGTTTGAGACAAAATCCAATAAGTGCTGTGTTCTAAAATGACATTCTGCACACAAATGTTGACTGTGGATGTGATTTGCCTAGTTGTGACCTGTTTGTATGCACAATTCTAACCGTTTTCCTTTAACCGCTGTGATCCATGGGATAGCCAGTCACTGATACTTTTTTGTTTTCACACCATTCTCATTAAGACCATGAACCAATTGTGCATGAAAAGCCCAGGACAACAGTTGTTTGGGAGATGCTAGAACCAGCATGCCTAGCACCGGCTATCATACCACATTCAAAGTCACTGAGGCCACTTGTTTTGCCCATTCAGATACTCAGCTAAACACTAACTGATTCTATAAATGCTAATCTGCCTGATTTATACCACATACCGTAGTCATATGATGTACGACTTGTTGGAATACACAATTTGTGTGAAAATAGTTGTCCCTAATAAACTGACAGCTCAGTGTGGTTAACCCCTCCACCACAGTTCTCTGTAGTTACCCCCAGGCTGTCACTCACCATAGTGATGGTTCCCATATTCTCCCAGGGACACATTCCCCTTCCCTACTTTTTCCAGTTGATGATCTTTGGCAGCCAGGATATTGCATTGTAAGATAGCATAGCATATTCCTTTCAATCACTTAACAAAACAAAGGTGACCATGGCAGTCATTTTTCCCTACTCAAGGTGGAATTCAGTGGCTACTGTGCTCAGTTTATAACAGTGAAGCCATTGTATAGTTTCAATTAATCCTCAACATCTTCCTCCTGCAAGTTTGCCAAGTCCTATTATTGTTATCATTTTTCAGAATGTGCAAATGATACTACTGTATGTGGAGAATGTCATGTACCCTTTTATCCAACAGTGGATAAAATAAACACCAGTAATTTCAGAAACTGTAGATCACAGTTTTTACGTGGCTTGTTTAGTTCTTCCTCCACTTTTCTCTGGCCCAGATCTCCTATTCATCCATACTAATTTTTAAAGGAAATGACCTTTGTAGCTCTTTGCCAAAGTGGTCTGTAAAAGTGGTTGGTGGCATTTTAATTCATATATGACCATAAGGTTCTCCTTTGTATTATGATGGTGACTGTTTTTCAGCAAAGTTTTTGCTGTTTCTGTTTTTTTCCTAGTTTGCTGCTTTGAATATACACCTTCACACTTTATGAACTTGTGGGCTCTTCTCTTCTGACATCTCAACATGATGGTTGCATGCTGCCAGCTTTCACAATAATAATAATAATAATAATAATAATAATAATAATAATAATGCTCTTCTCAAAGGTCTCTCTACCTTCTGCCATTCAAAAAGCCTCACAATACTGTTCTCAAGAAGATTATTTCTTTGATTCTTTTTTTAATGTTGTTTGTAAGCATCACAGTTCAGCTGCTGGCCAAAAAGTGTGGACCAGCTGTATTTTTGAAATGTGACTTTTCACAAATGTTATGAACTATCTGGATCATAATGAAGTTTAGAAAGTGCTGAAACAGTCTTTAGATAAAATCAGGATGCCTCAAATATTTCACTGGGTATTCCAAGATCTGGGCTTCATCTGCTTTCTCTTTAGAAAAACCACTACTGCACTTCCTGCCATGATCTATTACTATAGATTATTACTGAAATTGCAGACCAAATTAATATTGGAAATGCAAAGACAAGCACTGTATCCACTGTGGTTATACTTAGGAATTACAGAAACTTTCCCTAACTGCATTGGCGTTAATGCTTTTCCTCCCACACCCTCTTGCGGCTTTGTTATGGTCCTCCACTGGTTTCCTGTGGCGTCCATGATGGGAAATGCAACCACTCCCTAAATTTTCTCCTTCTCTTATCCTTCATTGTTTCCTGTTTTGCAAAGCACCTTACATCTTTGCCAGAGAAGTCTTTTGTTCATCAAGGGCATATAGTGTGGGGACAAAAGCTGCATTTCTTTTTCAGAAAATTCTACAGAAGCTTTCATCACGTTTCTTTCATTCATTTTTTCTCGGGGTTTTTTTTTGCTGTAGCGTTTTGTAGAGAAACTTTCAGGCTTCCACACGAAGTTTCCACATTATCTGTACCCCACATTTCACATTAACACACTTTTGCCAGTGAAGTTTTTGATAGTGCTCTGTGTGAGGGTGTGTCATGTTACAATCACAGCAGCCAATTTCTCCTTCCCCAAGGGCTTTGTGAGTTTTTTCTTCTTCTCCCCCTAGGATGTAGAGCTATTGATAACAGCAGGGAAAGACAGGCAATAATTCAACTGGGCAGGACTCAGTTTCCAATTTTCTTTTCCCTTTTTTTTTTCCCAGAGGCAATGTTTGCATTGTCTTAGCAGGTAAAAGGGTGTCAGAATTAACTGCAAGCTCCGGCATAGAGTTTACTTCTAGCCGCTTCCTCTCAATCACCGCCGCCAAAGAACGCAGCACCTGATTATGTCTCCATGTGCACCACCCTTGCGCTAAACTAACCTTACAAGATCTTTTAATTCCCACAAACTTTGTGCAACTAGTAATAGAATATTTTAGTTTAACTAGTCTTCATTTTTTTTAAAAATCCTATCACTATATATCAACCTTTTTGGGTTGAGTGATTATAGAATCAGCAGAGCATTGACCTTTTCACTTTTGACCCCAAGGAGAAGTGGAGGCAGAGAGTGAAGATGAGGAAGACGATGATGATGATGGCAAGAAGTCATCCATGGAGGAGGTATGAATGTTTTGTTTTATTTAAGAAGAACTGTATATTTACATTTGGTGCAATTTTTCAAAAATTTTTCAACGGTGGAGTCCACTATCATTTTTAAAGACACATGACATGTTCTTGATTTATTGTAGGTGGCAAAGTTTTATTTTAATTTAGTAAGCTTTTTTGGTTTCTTTATTGCATTAATAGCATTTTAGCATGTCATTTACTGTGCTAGTGTTGCCCCCTTGTGTACACCTTTAGAATGCTTTTTTAAGATACTCCCCTGTACTTAATGTGAAGATTTAACTTACAAGGACCTTACATGCTCTGCAGGTATGCAAATATAATATATAACATCCATTAAGTTATATACAAAGGTTTTAGAGAATACATAAAGAATATGTTTATGCATGCAATGAATTTTATATGTCTTCTAAAGTTTAATTGCAGTTCCAATATACAACTGCTCACAGATTCTGTGCTTTTGTTCTCTCTGGCAAATCCAGGGGACTGCAGGAAGTGAAGCTTTTGCCACAGAAGAAATGTCCAACCTGGTTAACTATGTGCAGCCTGTCAAGTTCCACTCCTTTGAAGCTGCCAAAAGTAACATCGCTCTCCAGCACACTCAGTAGCAACGCACACAGTTTCGAAAATATTTGTTTTCAGTCCAATGTAATATTTTCTGTTTTTGCAGAAATCAACAGAAGCTATCAAATGTCTTCATTTGTGGAGACAAAAGCTTTGGAGCAGCTCACAAAGTCACCTGTGGAGTTTGTTGAGTATCCTTGACTTGTTAATGGTGCCAAGATCTGTTTTGCTTATAACAAATATTATAGTGTGTTTCTTAATTTAACAAAGATTGCTTTTAAGTAAGTATGAAATACATTTCTGAAATTACTGTAATAACACATTCATGTATCATGCACCACATTCAGGGTTTGTAATTACTGCTAGACATAATCTTGTAATACTTGTAAACAGTATATTTTTGCAGCATAATGAATGGTGTTTTTTCCCAAACAAACAATGATTTGAAATATTTTATTTATTTGGGTGAGCTCCTTGACAAAGCCTGAAAAGGTACAATAAGCTTCAGCTGAGTCGAATATACCCCAAAGGCACACGGGTGGATTCTTCCAACTACATGCCTCAGGTATTCTGGAATGCAGGATGTCAATTAGTAGCACTGAACTTCCAGACCATAGGTAAGACTTTTACATTATTTACCCTGGTTTTTGGCTGCCAGTGTTAGGCACATCAGTTGAACTTGTGGACAATACAATAGTGGAGCAAACAAAAAATCTGTTAGAACAATAACTTCACTAGACAATGTGTTCCACACTCAGCTGAAAGTGATGAAATCACTGTTTTTCATTAACAGAAACCACAAAATGACCACAGAAGTTTCTGCTAAGATAAATTGTCTTAAAATTGTTCAGGAATGAGCTCCATTTGTGCTGTGGCATAACGTCCAGGGTGTCGAGATATTACTAAAGGCACATTCATTGCTGTCAGTGGGTGAGAAGGTGAAAAGTGCACTTCTGCTGGCAGCGAAAAACCCTTTTCAACTGTCTATACTCAACATGCAGCAAATGCAGTGTATTTTTTAAGTAATCTAGGTAAAACCTTTGTTTAAACAAGCAACAAGTAAGGCAGTGATCTTGCAGCCTTTCCCAGCTGTCTGTATTGACTCCTAATGCTGTAGTGTAAATCCTGTTGGAGCTGAATTGTAATCCATTCACCTTTCAGACCTCCCCATGCAGTTAAACCTTGGGATGTATGAGTACAACGGAAAAAGTGGATACAGACTCAAGCCAGAGTTTATGAGAAGACCAGACAAGCACTTTGACCCCTTCACAGAGAACACCGTTGATGGAATAGTAGCAAACACTTTATCTGTTAAGGTACTTGTCTTGGCATTTTATTAAAGAGGTTTATGTGTGGCCTTCATACAGTGTTTATTCCATTGAGCTTTACAGAGACAGTGTCCTGGAAGACTCATTATAGGCTTGGGACTCAGTAACCTTTTTTTCTTCATTACTCAAAGGTGAATAAATATACAATCATCGCACATACAATAGGATCGCATACAGCAAAACACTGGCTTCTGAAAATATATTCAGTTTTAATCATACAGCAGGCTTTTAGTTTATCACGATGGACCTTTTGCCTGCTACAAGGTCATTTTACTTCCACAGCAAGTATGTTATCCGCTGCAACAGCTTGTAGCAGAGCTTTTGAAACAGAGATGCAAACACACTTGGTATCTCAAATCTAAAAAGTTTTTGTCTCTCAGTGGTGCCAATCTGGCTATTTTCTGCCTAAATGTACTATATAAACCTCTTCATTGCCCTGAAGAAAATGACCACTGGTGTCCCTGTCATGTTCAAATGGTGGCCATTTTACTCCTCTTTTTTAATATAAGTACCAGATCAAGACAGATATTTCATCAAGCAGTTTATGAACATAGTCGTACAAGTTTCATAACAAAATCAACTACTGTGTAGATACTTCATACTTTCTATCACATTGATAGTTTCAGCTAATCACCCCCAAGTCACTGTGGTAGATAAAACAACTGAAATGCCACATTCAGTACTTTTATTAATATTAATTCATTTAGCTCAGTTAATTCAATTTTTCTCCAAATCAGTTTACAATGTTATATATAACGATTTATCCATTTATATAGGAGAGTAATTTTTGGTCATTTCACATAGTCAGGGGTTCTACGTTGGTAGATGGATTAGAATCTAGGTCCTTTGAGTTTTAATAAAATTAAACAATGAGCATGTAACTACTGACTCAGTTATTTAAAACATTTAATCATCTTTTGCAAAATGAACAATCTTACACTAACATAAATAATGCCTTAATCTTGCAATCACATGAAGATGATCCAGTAGTATACATTAGTTAGAAACACTACAAATCATCTTTAATGGCAGTGTCCACATGTTTTGCACAGTGAAAGACATAGTCACTGATCTTTTCAACTTTATTTCTTTATGTCATAAACATTAACCAAGTTATGAAAATATCTCAGTGTTCCCTGCCTCACAACCTATTCTTCCTGAATAGCCTATGGACCTCAGCAAGCTTGAACCGGACAAGCGGTGATTGATAACAAATGTATTCATTTTAAAAAAATCATATTTTCATGTATTAAAATATTTGTCATTTCTGTATTTGAATTAATTTAAAGTGACAGTTTTTGTCCAGGATGCTATTTTTTTCCATAAGAAATAATTGTAATCAACCTCCCTTGAGGGGATTTCTTCTAATGAGGTGATATCAAGGAGTGAATTACCCCATCATGTGAGAAGCTGGTGTACTCAGTGATTCAGTACTGACATTATAACTTAATGAACCTAAATCTGCTTTAAATAAATACATTTTAACCTTTGACTTTCCCAATGTAGATCATATCTGGACAGTTCCTGTCAGACAAGAAGGTTGGGACATATGTGGAAATAGAAACGTTTGGGCTGCCTGTTGACACGAAAAGGAAAGCGTTCAAAACAAAGACTTCGCAGGGCAACGCAGTAAACCCTGTGTGGGAGGAGGAGGCCATCGTGTTTAAGAAGGTGGGTTAAAGCATCTAGGTGACCAGGTGACAACTCTAGGTCTTGTTCCAAAAGTAGCCCCAGTTGTGTTTGCTTTCCGTTAAACATTTTTCTTAAAGTACATTCTGCCTGTATCCTGGGCTACACATTGTTGCTTGGGATGTGTAGTTCACATGGAAACCAAACACATTTTAAAAAATTGCGTGGTTCAGTTCCTGCTCTTGAGGTCAGATGTGAACATTAATGAGCATGATTCTCTAACCCAACTACAGGTTGTCCTGCCCACTCTGGCATCCCTGAGAATAGCAGTGTTCGAGGAAGGAGGGAAGTTCATTGGCCACCGTATCATCCCAGTCTCCGCCATCCGGCCAGGTAAGAGATTTTGGTTTGTATAACTTGGTTCACTTACAGTATTTACTTTCATATTCGTCACCTGTACAGAGAGGAATTCTAGTATTATTTGATATGACAAAAGTAGTTTCACAACTAAGATCTTAATTGAGTATCATGACTACTTGCTAACTGCCTGCTTTCTGTATTTTACATGATGTAGCAGTGTTAAACTTTTGTGCTGGGTTACTGTTTAATCTCAGGTTACCACTACATCGGCCTGAGGAATGAGAAGAACCAGGCATTAACATTACCAGCACTTTTTGTCTACATTGAAGTTAAGGATTATGTACCGGATACCTTTGCAGGTTAGTGCTACTTAAATTCCCTTGTATTCCTTTGTAAACACCTCCTTTCATATCAACCAACAGCTGGGTTAACATTATTCAGTACTTTATCTTTGACTTGAATGTTGCTGTGAAAAAACAGGTTTTGTTTTCATGAAATTTGTGCTTTTTTGGCTTTTTGTGTTTTTGGCTGCTAGCTTAATTTATTTCTGTATTTTATGTTATTTTGGGGAATAATTTACATTTATTAATATTAACATTTTAAAAATAACCTGTTTTCATCATTGTCACTGTACAGAACACTGATTTATTATAAGTATGCATTATATTCACTGTATTATATATTTACCACATATTCTGCAGGTGATGCTAAAGTAATAATTGCAAACACTCTGGCCATTTAAAACTTCACACCAATCTGCAGCACTTGTGTTAAGGTAATACTGTACTGAATATACTGTATGAATGCATGTGTATTTATTCTGATCTCTCTGTGGACAGACGTGATTGAGGCACTGTCCAATCCTATCAAATATGTGAACCTAATGGAGCAGAGAGCCAAGCAGCTGGCTGCCCTTACACTGGAAGAGGAGGAGGTCGACTGCAAAGAAGTGAGGTTCCAAACTCCCTCTGCTCCTCTCCCACCCATTGTTTCACTATACACTGTCTTAAAGTTGCAGACATTACACACAGGGAAAGTGCCTTTAAGATGTAATTTGGTGTTTCCATACTTCTGTTTGCTGAAAAAGGAAATGCCAACTCTACGCTTCTGTCACTGCCAAGTTTTTCCTGTCTGCTCACTCTTTTGTAAATGAATTACTTTGTTATATGTGACCTGTACTGTATATCTGTGCACATAGTCAGTTACAGGGTATAATAGTCTTTCCCCTTTTTTGCTACATCATTGGTTAACTGAGTAAAAGTAATTGCATTTAGTCTTGAGTCAGTAATTATTACTGTCCTACTGTAACAGTTCTGCAGTTTGCCTGGGGCACTTGTCTGTTGACTGCAGTCCAGCCATGACTCTTTAGGATTTCCTAGAAGCAGATGTCCATTCAATTAACTGGACTGTGCTGATTTTTCTTCCTGTAATGTTATTCACGAATGATGAGGAACATGCATTTATTGCACCTTTTACCTGTTGACTACCATACTGACCTTTTACTGACATTTGACATGCTGTTAAAACAACTGCTAAGAAGAGGTTATTGTGTCTTTTTCTTGTAAACACTATCTAATAACTTAAAGCAAAACAACTTTACAGGTTTTTTCGAAATAAAAATATCAGCAATATTACTAATAGAGTTACAAATATTGGGGAGTGGTTATTGTGAGTCGACTTTGACACGACAGCACTTACCCTGCCCTGGCTACCCTACATTAGTCTTGTTTGAACATTTTGGAACTTGTTCCCCTCACCCCCCCAAGTATATTTCTGCAAATTATAAGTATTATTCAATTAAAATGGTACCAAACATCAGCAAAAAATTGAGATATAATTTATATATTAATCACTATGACACGAAATATTGTATCGTATGTTGCTGAAAACATTATACATTACTGTTAAAATGTCTAAATAAAAATTTAGATAGTAACCTTTAAGAAGTCAAGAACGTGGCAAGGGGAGGCAATCCAAAGCTGCTTCATGGAGCTGCCATGGCAACTGCCACCACAGAGGTTGTTTGATGAACTGTGGAGCCCAGTTAGCAGCACAGAGCTCTTAAAGGGGCAGGACAGGGACCTGCTAGACCTCCTCTGTTCCAGCTATGCTGCTGATCTCCCTTAGACATGATGAGATACAGATCCATGCGCTCAAGCAGAAAGTTTGCAGAGTATTTCCAACCATGTCGAGACGGGTTGGATACCACAGTTATGTTTATTCCATTTGCAGCTGGATGGAGGTATCGCATTTGATTTACTGCATTGTACATTCTGCTTTATTTTGTGGAGTATTTTGAATTTCAGTTTTTTTATGGCTAAATTAAGGCTAAACTGATTTTTTCAGATGGCATTGTTGATGTGTTGTTCAGGATGATGTGAATTAATGTGCTGTGGCTTTATTTTATTTAGGACACAGTTCAAGGAAAACATAGAAAGTCCTACTCCTTTATCTCTTTCCACATTACTAGAAATTTGAATTTGGAAACCTTATTCATTGTAGTCGTGTATGTAGAGTTTAATTTCAGGACAGAAAATTGTGAGTGCTTTTAAAAATATTTAAATATATATATATATATATATATATATATATATGCGCATACATTCATACATAGTTATTTATATGTTTGGTGAAAAAAAATTGCTGATTTGCATTGTACTGCAGAGAGATTAAATAAGTAAGCAACATACTGTAACAGCACCAAAAGTTCCCATTAAATTTTACAATTCAAACAATCAAGCAAGTATCAAAATACAATGCTGCAATGCATTCTCAAAAAATAATATTTTATAGGTAAGATATCGACTAGCTGTCAAATTTTATAGGTTTCTGTAGGCTTGAAAACAAACACATAGTTCATAAATTGATCGGTTCATCTGTTGTGCAGTTATTACAATTAAGAATTTTTAGTTAATTTTTGCATAGGCAAAGATAAACCTTTACTGTGTGGTTAAAATTATTTTGTCTGATTTGTTTCATTTTACTGTTATTTATTATCCTAGTTGTTGCTAGTATGGGGCATATTTTGACTGTTTCCATTTTATTCTATCAGCCTTTTTTGTAATTTGCATTTTATTCAATTGGCTTAAATACACTGTGAGAACATCGACAGTATGTACTGTACACAGCACCCTGTAAACCTGAGGGAAACGGAAGCGCTTTTCACCCCTACCATTCCAAAAATGGCACAGAAAGAACAAATCTGCAGCTCTGCAGCTCTCCCATCTAGTTTTGAACTTGTTCCACATGTAGGGCGTTGTGTTGGACTATGTAATATATGTTGGGGTCCAGTCACAGCAGGCCCACAAGTTTCCCGCTTGCTGTTTGCTATTAAAGATCTATGGACACAGACTGGATGAAACACTCTGATGGACAACAACGGGTCAGTGAAGGAGGTGGAAAATTGGTCTGGTGACTTGTGCAGAAGGGTCAGCCAATGGACAGGTAGTCACGTTAGTGATTTTTTTTGCTCCATAACCTGTTGTTTTCCAGGCAGAGCCTGCAGACACGTTGTGTGAGCCAGTAAGTGAGCCCAAGCCAAATCCAGCAGAGAATGGGGTGGGTCATGTGCCTTGCTCTGCCCCCAAGCCCCCTGCCCAAGTCAGTCACCAGCCCCAATCCAAAGGTATGCCTCCTCATGGTCGGACAGCAGCATACAGCATGACTTAGCACAAAGGAAATGGGATTATCTGTAAATTCTGTTATATGCAAAGAGACAAAAAATTGTTTGGGGCTTTTGTGACAGATGTGTGTTCAGCACTTCTAAATATAAGCATAAATGTAGGAATGTATTACAATAGCCAAAGGTGTTCTGTTATTGTCTGTTGTTGAGTCAGTTAGATTTTCTTTAAAACTGTGCAAAATTGAGTATCTGTAATATGAGACTAAGAAAAAGGTCACAGGAATTTGACAGTGTTTTAAATGTGTGTATTTTAGGGTCTGTGAAAACTGAAGATATTATACAGAGTGTCCTGACAGGTAAGTGAAATATTTTAGACGACATTATTGAAGATACAATAAAGAATCCATCTGTATGAATAAGTAACATCATTGCGTTCAACTGCAAAAGGTTCACATTTCAATGAAAGCAAAACAAAGGTTCACACAGGGATGTATCACCGTGTGAGAGGATGGTGGGTGTTACACAGTGGCATGATGGTCTCCCCGTTGTCTTCACAGAGGTGGACGCTCAATCCATAGAGGAGCTGAAGCAGCAGAAAGCCTTTGTGAAGGAGCAAAGGAAACAGTACAAAGAAATGAAGGAGCTGATGAAGAAACACAACAAGAAAACCACAGACATGATTAAAGAACACAGCGCCAAATACAACGAGTTTCACAATGATTACATGAGAAGAAGGGCCATCTTGCAAAAATCTGTAAAGAAAAGGTAACATCCACTTCTATGCACCTTCCTTGTTCTTCTGTCATTTTTCAGTGTTCATATTTTATTCCAGAAAAAATGAGCAATCAGTATTATGTAAAACAGGAAATGTTCTGAGTCTGAATGCAAATGAAGATTCTGTCACCATTCCATGAATTTTATATCTGTTCCTGATCTGTTTTCAAGCAGTTGTAGGGATAAAATACCAGAGCCAGGCAGTACATTTCAAGAGGCATAAAACACAAAAGGCAATTGCTGTATGTTTTCATGGGAACAATTCCTTTAAATGCTTTACTCTTAATAAAAACAAGTGTGAGCATAAAACCAAGAAGAGGATAAAAGTTCCAGCCCAAACCTAAATGATTATTTTTCCTTCAGAGAGCAGCAAAATATAGATAAAAGTTTGTTTTATCCATGTGAATTTAGTGATTCAATTACAAAACAGTTATAACACTTAAACAGCATCATATCAAACTGAACTCCTCCAGAAATTCAAATGAAATATTACGATACAATTTGTTTATCATGATTTATAGTGTATTTCTATCATATGCCTTTGGGACCCATTCTTCTTGACCTGTGACCAGTATAAATGTCCAGTATGTTTACTAAAAAGTGTTGTATCATTCAAAGAGGTGGTGAGAGTGACCCACTGCACACAAATTGCAGCAGCTGACTTTTAAACAGTTTTAAGACAGAGACCCACAGCTATCAAACTGTGTATATGTATAGGTATGACAGCTATAACAAGCTGTCATGCCTGTTTTTGTGACATGGTCTGCATTGTAGTGTGTAAATCACACCACAGCACTCTTTTGCTGCAGAGCCACTCAACAGGCAGACGGTGAGCATAAACAGTCCGTCATACTCAGGATTCGATCCTACTTGTGTGCTTTTCCCTTGCCATGACCGTGACTCTCTTATGCTAGTGGGACCAAAGTGACAACTGCAGTCTGAGAATGTTTTGAATCATTTGTGCATTTATTCGTAGAAATCTGTGCATTCATTTTTATTTGTAACATACACACAGGTTCTTTGTGAGCGTAGAAAGGTACCATTTTGAAAAAAACACTAAAAACACTAACAACTGCTTGCTCTGTTATGCTCTTAACAGGCTTTTTGTTACCAATATCATAAGGTAGCAGAGTGTACCTGAGTTTGCGTGGAACTTATTTCTGCCTGTGATAAAGAGCCCTTGCTATTCCATATCAATGACCTTTATAGCTGATCAACTACTGGCTTTTTTATGAAAAGTACACTTGAGAGTATTCTACACCTTTCCTATGACTGCCTCAGCATTTTAATTTTATTGTCCTCAGATTTCTCTTTGACATAGAATTTGATTTAGAATTTCCCAAAGGTTGTTCTAGAGCAAATTTATGGCATAATATGAATTTATGGCCCACATTGAAGAGTCTGTTCTTATGAAGTGTCTTTTCTCTTCTCTACAACTGCTAGGTTGCTGCATGTGTCTAGCCTGTGTTTACCATTGCTTCTCTTAACACTTTAATGTATGGTATGTATCCAGTTAGGTGTTTTCAGTAGTGTACTGAAGTACACACTTGCTTACGTTTAAAATGTGTCACATTAGCACACAGTGTATGTGCACATTAGCACACACACACACACACACATACACTGTGTGCTAATGTGTCACATTAGCACACAGTGTATGTGCACATTAGCACACACACACACACACACATACACTGTGTGCTAATGTGTCACATTAGCACACAGTGTATGTGCACATTAGAAACGCTCTTCTTGATCACTGAATCAGAATAAATCACTTTTTAGCATAGAACACAATCCTTTCTGACACACAAGGTGCAGTTTGTTAGATCCAGTCAATGCCCCCCTTGGCTGTCCTGTATTTTGTACAGAGTAGAATATTTTTCACAGGCAACAGTCAATAAAGCCAATGTGCTTCAATCAGTTCATTGTCAGAACTTCTGGCAGTCCCTTCTCTGCCCACAAAATCAATGTTGTTTATTGTTAGGCCTGAAACAAAGTCAATAGTGTGGTAAGACTCCCCAGCACTGGATTTTTAAGCTTTTGTGTTAATTTCCAAGTTCACCAAATACACACTATTGCACTTTTTTTAATGTGAAACCTGGGATGTTTTCAGTCACTAATAATCTAATAATCTCTTCTATGCCCTGGGAGCGATGAGTGTTCCCTGTGTCACTGTGTCACATGTTCCAGGAGCCCACTGTCCAGCCCAGACCAGGAGCTCCATGACCTAGACCAGGAGTGCAACCAGAGGCTCTCGGAGTTGAAGGAGCAGCAACAGCAAGAGCTGCTCAACCTGCGTCAGGAGCAATATTACAGCGAGAAGTACCAGAAGAAAGAGCACATCAAACAGGTAGCGGTCCAACCCACAGAGCACCTCTGAACCACCACTTAGATTTCAATGTTCATACTTCTTTGGGGTGTTTTTCTCCCAGCTGCCTGTTAGCGAAGTCGTGAACCAGGGGTTTAGCCACTGTGGTGCTAGGAAGTAATTATGCTGCTAGCCCTTAATCGTGGTAACACCAGGCCTGGCAGTGGGCTCTTACTTGCATAACCAGCAGCCCAGGAATCAACGCTGTGAATCACAGCAATCCGTTCTCGGGTCATTTGATGGGGACAGCTGTTGTTTTTGAAGCCGTCGTTCATGTTTAAAGAGTGATGGCCACGTCCTTCAGCTCCTACATTTTTACACCCAGTTGCAGTTGCTGAAAAAAAGGGTTTTTACCTTGAAGAATCACTGCTTTAAATTGTAATCCAGGTTCAGATCCACAAGTTTCAGTACTTAGTTTCAGTCTTTATCATATCAGTAAAATTGCTGATTAACATTTTTATGATGAGTTTAAGGTTCAGATTTGCACTGATCTGCATGAGACCAATTTTTGATTGCTTTTACTTTTACGCTTTCTTGTCTTTAGCTCTCAGCCTCTCAGTATCTGTTAATAAACGTTTTCCTCAAATTTGTCGTTAATATATAAGTATTACTTTATATTTATTTTATATTACACTTCTAAATATTGTTACCGTGTGTGCCAGGCAAAGAGAGCCCTATCAGCCTAACCATTCCACAGAGAAGAAATATTGAAGTGTGTCTCCTGTATTGTTTGAGTCATTGAGCGCTTGTTTATCTGCAGAGGCTCAGTGAAGTACAAGAACAAACCAATTAAATGTGGCACCACTGAAAGCTCACATGGCACTGCAATGGAATAAATGAGTCAGCTGTTCAGATAATGAGACCATGGCAGAATAAAAATGAAATATAACAAGTAGAGGAAGAAACACAAGATTGCTCACAGATGAAAAAGTATGAATGTGCATCATTATGGTATTTTGGGGTTCTGTTCTGTTTTACAGCTTGTGGATAAATTGACCGCGGTGGCTGAGGAATGTCAGAATATCCAGCTGAAAAAGCTGAAAGACTTGTGTGAAAAGTAAGTGGCTTGTCACTGTGTCATGCAGGGTTTCTGTACAGTTTGCTTTTATTTCCAGCTATCTTACATGTAGTAACATGTGGTTCATTTCTTATTTATGCAGTATAGTCAGTCCTTATTTTGTACTTGTCATTTTTTTCTGTTTTCCCAAAGAGAGAAAAAAGACCTGAAAAAGAAAATGGACAAGAAAAGACAGGAAAAGATCAATGAGGCCAAATATAAAGAGAAAAACCTAACAGAGGAGTAAGTGTGGGGTAGGCTGGTGGACAATCCCTTACTACAGGGCTCATTTAAAAACTTCTGTATTTCTCTTGTAAATTTTGGAGAGTGAAACTAGGCCTATAAAGTGAGATTTGGAATTTTGTGTACAACCGCTTAGAGTAAATGTGCTGTTCTGTTACTCTAATGTAAATTATAACTAAATTTATTGGTTTATGCATGTTCTGTCATAGGTATGGAAATGTAAAATGTGTCCACCTGGAGGTTATGAAAAATTAAATATAGGGGCATAAAATGTGAAATACCTTAAAAATGAGAAACACTTATCTAAAATTAAATACTTATCAAAAAGTCAACACAGGTTTAATTAAGTCAAAAGTTGCAGTCCTATTTAGTAAGAAAACTGGCAAATGACTTTGCATTGAACATGTTTATAATACATGTTTCTCTGATTTACAGGGAGAAAGTAGAAATAAACAGGTCCTATATTAATGAAGTAGTGCAATATATCAAGCGTGTAAGTGTTTTTTTTGTCTCCTTCAGAAAGTTTTTTTTTTTATTTTACATTGTGTGTATTAACACAATATACAACTGTGCATTTTTTTGTATAATTTACATACATTTTTAACCTTGCCTTCAACTGTACAGAGAACAATGTACTATTAGTAGTTTGCATAATTTGTTCTGCGAGCAGATTTGTGGGCAGGTTCTCTTGTTAATAATGATAGATGTGTTAAAATAATTTATATGTCTGTTATATGACAGTTGTGTCCCAGTATTTTTGTTTGATTATATAGTGTTAAAATGCATGCACATTGTCTCAGTAGCATATATGATGTGTATTTTGAAGATGATTTAATATAGTGTTGTGTTTTTCACAAATAGTTAGAAGATGCTCAAAGCAAAAGACAGGAGAAATTACAAGAGAAGCACAAGGAAATTCGACAACAAATCCTGGATGAGAAACCAAAGGTATCTGACATATTTAAAGCTAAATATTTTTATTTGATTTCCAGAGTGAAAAGATTTATTTGAAAAGGGGTTTTCTGTTTTTTTTTTCTTTTTTTGTCAGGTAAATTGAGTTTATTTAGAATTAAATTCCATGTGTAATAGCCTGTTTGAATATTATGTTCATTTTTGTTTATCTGTATGAATAGGAAGTAAAAGTTGTGACTATTTTAATTTTTCATTTGTAGCACTTTGTGCACTCATCAGTCAGGTTATGTATGTTCCATCTGACAGATTGTGGTTTATATTACTACCGTTGTTATTATCATTGTTATAGGAGGACTGTTCTTCTGATGAGGAAGGTAAGCTGTACTGCATCAAAGTCTCAATTAATCATCACATTAATGTTAAGAGCGAGTGAGCTCTGCTTTTAACCAAATAGAGACTGTATGTGCCCTAAATGCAGGCTCTATCCAAAAATAACCCTAACACGCCTTTCACGATGCACACCTCAGTTTCACTTAGTAGTCTGTTGTTTGTACTTGGAGGTTTTCCTCTCTCTGCATCTAGCAGTTTCATGTGTACCCTGGGATGTGAGCACCGGCCATGGGTACCGCAGTACTCACTGACTTGTCTAATCACTCAGAAACGCTTCACACCATCCTCCGACAAGGGGCTGCAGCGGCCGGTGCCGCCATCTCCTTTCCCCAGTGTCCGACCCCTGCAAGAGTGAGGGGTAGCTCATTCTGGAAGCAGCACAGAGCACTAATTTTAAAATAAGTGGGGCCAGGGAGCTATGCAGTGCTCTGGGGATGCAAGGCAGAGGCCAGTGGGGAAAGGAGCGCAGTGGAGCAACCGTCTCTCCTGTGGACCCATGAGCATGGGGAATGCGAGTGAATGTCTCTCATTGGCCTTCCATTTCTCCTCCGCCGACCCGGAATGCGTTGGGACTGAAAAATTCACGCACACACACATATATACTCTCACGGCCTGCATCACTGTACGTCTTTGTTGTAACATGTTTGCAGTGTATTTGTGTTTCCTTGTGTAGCCAACATTGAAGCACTATCCTTAGTTGTTGGCATTAAATAGCTTTTACATTAAAAATGGTGTACAGAAAGAGTAATCTATTACTTTTAAATTGAGACATGTTTTTTGAGGTTATTTTAACAAACTTGAGTTTTTGCATCTTTCTATGTTAAGTATTTTGCGGTGTATTGATAGAATGCATTTTTATAAATATTGTAGTGTGCACTAACTGCATTTTTAAAGTTGCATTTTTGATAATAGAGAGGTGTAACCGGTTCCTCACAGCTCTGGGTTCAGATGTTGGTTACAGTGTTGTTCAGTCTGTGTTGACTTTGCATGTTTTCCCCATAGACTTGATTCAGGTGAATTGGTGGATTTAAATGACCCACAGCATGTGTATATGTGAGGGAATGACTGTGTGGCAGGCCAGTCAGGGTATACCATATCGTTCCGCACAACTCCAACTGTAGTTTAAACTCACACACAAAATGATTTGGTTTTGTGTTGAAATAACCCACTAGAGGTCCCCACAGAACACACTACAAAATAACAAGTTCGATGAAATATACTTAAATCTGCAGCCTAGTAAACAGAGATGTTCCTCGGTTGAAATTATCTAATACCCTTTACCAAGCTATGACCATGAGAGTGATTTTTTCTTTCTTTTTTTTTGCGTTTTCCCTTCTATGAGATTTCACATTACAAGTTAATTTCTAGAACCACATTACGTTCTTAAGTAGGGTGATTCCTGTATATTTATTTTTCTTCTGTTTGGTTTTTATGCTAAATGAAAGAATGAAACAGAAACTGTTTTTATTATAAATACGTCAAAAGCTTACTGTTTACTGGTATATTGGGTCCTCAACCTACCAACGCAATTAGGACCGAAACTGTTTCTAACTCAATTTGTCTGTAACTCCAAGGTGCCATTACCACTAAGTCAAAATCAATAAAAGTTGAATAATACAGATGTCCCATTTATTCATAAATTAAGTTGTGTAAAAACTTTGGATAAACCTTAATTATATAAAGTACTGTTAAGAGTTACCTGGTGCTGCCTGAGTCAAAAAGGTGTAGTGGTGGAAAAGTAAATAGTAAGACATTGCATAATCACCAAACTGCTTCACCATTAAGTGGTTGTATTTAGTACATAAGTATTGTTACTGCCACGAGTGATGTGTGTGCCAATTGTAGGCAGGTGGAAAGGGGAAAAAGAAGATATATATCATCAAACTTGCAATACCTTTACATCATTAATGTGTGCAGAGCCCTGTGTGTATGTGTGTGAAGTATAATTTCTTATTCACTTTTAAATTTTCATTGGGTAACATATAACAGCTACTGGCACCTGTGGTTGAACACGAAGATGGCACTGACAGCAATGTGTGTGCTGGCTGTAGTGACATACACACAATTATAACAAATTATACATCACCAAAATTTATTTATCTCCAATTTGTGTGTATCTCAGTGAAGTGTGTTTTTTAGAACGTGTGAGGCTGCTGTGCTTGTATGTGTATGAGAAAGTACATGTGTGTGAAAGCTAGAAAATCCATCAATGTCTTTATATATGTGCTGCATGTGACATCACTACTCCTACCTCTGAGCCTGATGAGAGACCATATTTAAAATTTTCAAAACAGCAGGGGGCCTTTCTGAGAAGTACCAGTGCACCAACTTTAAAATCTTTGGCTTGAAAACAAAGTTTTGCATAAAGAACAAACAAACAAACAGAGATTGAGCCTTATAAATAAAGAGATACTCTGTAACACATTTATCCATTAATTCATTCACTGTCAATAACTACTTGTCCAGTGAGGACTGCAGTTATCCAAAGCCTATCCTCAAATAAGAGAACATGAAGCAAACAACATTAGAATTAAAATTTGTCAAAATAGATCGTCCCCCCAACCTCCTATTTAATTCCAGTTATTAATTGATTAATCAGATAAACATCTCCATTGTTTGTCAGCTTTTCGCCACTTTCTGCTTACTATATTGTCTATACAATCAGTAAAAGCTTAGAAATACAGATAGTAGCTTAAATATTTATGAGTTAGGTTCTGTAAAACTGTGGACTATAACTGCTATAAATAAACATTTTGAGAGACAATTTAACATTGTCCTTAATCTGGTGCGACATTCAAATTTAAAACTAATTTAAAATGTCTGAAAATAAAATAACATTCTCTCCTGTTTAATACTAACTGTTGACCGAATCATCACGTAAACATAGACATACAAGACAGGAGCTGTAAACAGTGTGGAAGCCAGTTAAACTGAACCAGTCCCACAGACCTGTTCCAAATCAGTGCTTTTTTCTGCCAATTAATGGCTTGATGTGGAAGTGGACAGACATTTTGAAAAATTGAACTGCGAAAGAATGCAGAAATAACCTGGAAAAAAATGTCTGAGTCATTGAAAATTAGTCACTTGAATGTTTGTAACACAAGGAGCCAGTTTAGATTTCCTGACGAACAGTACTTTTCCTAGTGTGCAATTTAATCCGTGGAAAAAGTTCCATTTCCTATTTAGATTCGCATAGTATAAAAAAGTTAATTTCATCAGTTGAACAATCTTATTGTGAAAATGAGATGTGGTTGGTAATTCAGCAGAAAGGGAAGAAGAAATCTTTCTCAGTTTACTGTTCCAGACAGCGCAGAATATCCCTGAGCCCTAACCTCTCTCGCCAGCACTGTTCAAATAAGCTCACATACATTTTGATTGTGATTCAGTCCTATTCGGTGCAGTAGAAACACGAGAACAGTGAGGCAATAGCTTCAATTGTTCTCTGTCTTCCAAAGGCAGAGGTGAACCAGGTCACACAAGGGCTGTGGTAATACATCTGAAAATATCTCAATGATCTGACGTTGGAAGTATTTGGGTGCCTTCAGCGCTGGGCATTTGGCAGTGTGAGTGGTCTTTGTGGGAGGGCTATTTTGCAGCTTTCCATCACGTGATACTTCTGCGTGCATTAGCACCGGGTCCTCTGTGGAATGGCTCTTTCTGCTCAATCGTGATGGTGACTTGTACTTCTGGTCCCTGTACTTTGAGTAGAATACCAATTGATTTGTGAGGGTAAGTAAGGAAGGTTGTTCATAAACAACCATCATTAGGAAATGGGTAATTGTGCGTTCATTACAGGCATCCTCATACTTAAAACCATAATGCATTCCTGCTAGTTGGCTCATAAGGGGAAATCTTGTAAGTCACCCCTGTGTTTGCTCAAGTAAGTTCTGAAAGAGCTTTTCAGGTACATTCAACAGTATTGGACATGAATCCATACTAAAAGCTACATTTAGAAGTTTTGCATTCAAGAAGTCATATCAGACTGTGGTAAACCTGACCTAAAAGTTTTCTCATTGAGCAAATATATGTACATAGCTACATTAATGCCTGTATAAGTAATAAAATAATTTGACTGTTGTGAACATTTTCCAATAAGCTGTAAATTGCTCTACTTGTATAATTTGCAGCTGACACTTAGCAAAATGCAATAAAGTGATCCCCAAACAAAAATAGTGCTGATGCACACCTGTGTTATTCTGCGGGGGCCACAGAGCATTGTGACTGGCAGAAGCTTCCACTTTAATGACATAGCCGGATTAGAGCTCACCTACTAACCTCGTAGCGGGCGTATACCACGAAAATTGCCTTGACACGGTGTTGTTTTCACAAAACCACAAAGGGCTTGATAGGTAAACTCGCAAAGGAAACTAGCCAACTCGTAAACAAAATATTTTCAGTGAGTGCTGCAATTCTCTTAGGAAAAATTTTGATTAATGTATTATTTATTCACACCCACCACCTTTTACATCAATAAATGTTCATATTTATTTGGAAAAACATGACATAGCATTTCCCTACATTTACAATATGAAGACACATTTAAGGTACCGCATTCATTAGTGCAGCTGCCCTTAGTGTTGAGAAGTCATCAGAAAATTGACTCTTAAAAATACTTTGAAGTTTAAATGTGGTGGCACGTTGGCTGAGATCGACATGTCGCAGCTCAAGGATACCATTAGCGCCACCACCCTTTCTTTCGTCCACAGTTACTGTTGCTGCACCTTCATTTCAACTTGTGCTCCGTTATTCTTATGTGCCATCTTGTAATCTCATCTCAAGCTATCTAGCGCATCTATATTACATTTTTGTATGTTATTAATTTGATTGTTTGTTTTGGGTTTTGGTCTTAAAGAGGAGAAGAGACAAAAATTCAGCAATCTACTTCAGAAGGGCCTTTAACTCCCATATAAACTACATGGCCAGAACATTGTGCTGAAGGATAGTTGTGTGCATGCAGGTACACTGCTGCACGTTACATTGCATTTCCATGCCATTTCTTCTCTATGACACACTCAACGGCCACTTTGTTAGGTACATCTGTTTTGTAGGATCATCTTTTCACAAGGTACTGGACTTGTTTTCACAGGGTTCTTTGTCCAAAGTGTGCTGCTGGCATCACAGCAACCAAGGCTGGCCTCTTTCTTTTTTTTTATATATATATCATGCATTTAATGTGCAATCTTGTAACCTGGGGTGTTTTTGCACTTTTTGAATGGCACAATCATTGTGTTAACATCAGATTACACCTCAAAGATGCTTCATTGGGAGATTACATGTTCATGTTTTTGGAAGTGTAGTGTGCAAAAATTCCACAAGGTTGGCTTGTTTCTAAAATGCTGGACAAAAGCAGCTAGTGCCAATGATCAAGGAATGGTTAAACTCACTTTAACAATGTCTGGTTTATTCTATTGTTCTGTAACAGTAACTGGACCTGTAGACCTTGTCTGCATGGCATGCAGTATATACTGAGTGACAACACTGTCTGGGTACCCTATACCCAGTGTTGTGTCCTGTTATTTATTGGTCTTTTTCGGCGCTGACGCTGTTTCCCTTAAAGGTGGGATATTCAGGTGATCATAACCCCTGTGATGCTTCACTGCTGTGTCTTAGTCTGTGGAGTGAAATGATAATGTTTGCCAGACACAAGAAGTACTAATGAACCGTGACTGGGACTTGAAACATTCCGTTTTAATCCTATTTTAATCCCAATTTCACATTCTCAAACCTGTGTGTGCGACCTTTTTATAATCTCATATCATCAGGCCTTATACCTGTAATGTAATGTTTCTGTAATCCCAGTTTAACAGGTCTGGTTCCAACATTTCTACAGTCCCATCTTAGTTTTGTTTGTAGCAGCATGGGGCCGGCCTGGGTTGTGATGTCGCATTTAGGTTCAGTTTCTGTTCTTGTTCATGTTGATTTTGAATGTTCTCGTTGTAACTGTGTGAGTTGCCTTCCACGGTCAAGACACACATGGAAGGAGGCAATGATAAACCTATCCCTAGACTTCAGTCACCGTGAAAACCACGCAATTGGTTATCATGAGTCGACTGCAACTCAAAAGCAGTTGCCCCACAATTTTTTTGGGAAGTGCCATTCAGCCATAGTCTAGTCTCAGTGGCCACTGGCACCATGTCATTGGCAGTGTCACGCAACTGTCTAGTGCCAGAGTGTCTGTTTCCCTTTGATAAGATGTATGTGACAGAGAACCCATCCATGGCAGTGTGCTGCTGGTATCACAGAGGCCAAGGCTAGGCCTTTTTCATACATTTAGCATGTATTCAAACATCAGCACAGCTGATCTAAAAATTCCTGTGGTCCTTCAGAGAAGTAATCGACAAATAGACAAATACAATTATAACAAACCAAGAAATAACAATTAAATATTGATAGGGTCCAGCATTTATGTTGGTAACTAAGGAAGACGGTGTGTGTTACCCTCGCTCAATTTAACAAGTCATTTGAGAGCCTGAGAAAATGTGCAGTCCTGACCCACTTAGGGTCCTCGGAGCATCAAGTAGCAGACAGTTATAGCCATTTAGGTCTTTTGAGATGGCCGGAAAAATCTTCAGTCTCAGGACAGTCCATCGGGGTGAGTTTCCCGCCAAGAAAAGTATTTTAATATTTACATGACTATCAGCTGACCAGAACATTTTCAAATGAAGGGGGTTTTGTATAAATAACTATTTCTTACTTTCTTACTGTCCAGAACATACATAAGATTATATTACTATGTACAGATCACTGGTGCTAAATTTGCCTCTGAAAGATGTCATTGTTTCTTTCATGCCATTGTTTAATATCTGAGCTGCTGAAGCACAAGAATAGCTTGACGACTTTGAGGAGATAGTAGCAGGTTTGTCACAACACAATGGCAGACTGGCATAAGGCCTTATGATTTCACCAGTTGAGAAAAAGTATGTTTGCCAACAGTGAGAGTAAACATATTGTAGAATTGTAGGCGGTTTTTGGCTGTGCCGTCATTATGCCGGAGCCAGCCTGCTGTCCCTCTCACAGCATATTCCACCACAGACACACAGCTTTCGGCAAGGGAGACTTGAGACAGAGTCAGACATGTGAGGGAAGATTCTTGTCGCTGGTAACCGACTGAGCCTTTGCCCCCAAGCTGGGGTTGGGAGACATACTGGGATATCCTGCTTGCTTCACAGGGAGGCTCTGCACAGAGAAAGGCCAGCTTTGTTTATCTGCTGGGAGCTTCTACAGTGTTCACAGCTTTATGAAGGGCACTGCATTTGCCAGCTATTATGAATGACTGAGTTAAAGCAATCCAAATCAACAGCAGTTTTCAAATATGGCAGTAATAGGCCCTGTATTTTTTATCTGTCTGGTACTGGTGTTTTACTGATGTGCATTTTAGTTGTTTGGCATAACTGATTTCCTGCAGGGCTGTACGGGTGAACTAAACTTTTTCTATCTGAAACACGTCCAAAGGACAACACGGTACAGCGGTTAAGGTTACAGGTCTGTAAATAGATAAAAATGGTAATGATGCCAGGTACAAGTTAGTACCCCAGTATTTAAAAAAATGCCTTCAAAATTCTATATTCTGTATTCTGTGATGTTACAGAAAATGTCTATTGTTCAGTGTTCTGAATCATTCTGCTGGGAAGAGGACTGTATAAATATGAATGAAAATAAACCACAAAAATTTTAAATGGTACATGTTCATTCTTATTGCTGAGACTTTAATAGTAACTAACAGACAAGTTTAACCTGTTTGGCATGTTTATAAGACACCCTAAGAGCAGCAGGTGCAGGGCTCAAACAACTGCAGTCTGACTTTGAAACCTAGTGTATGTGGTATATATGCGAACTAAGGTGTTGATCAAATCCAGCAGTCATGTTGAAATTATAGCCTAAAGGAGTGATAAGTGGGGGCTTGAGTACTGCAACCTGCTATCAGTTAACTCCAGCAGACTTAGTGTATATCAAGCCCAAGGTGTTAGGAACTAGAGGTGTTAGTGCCCTGCTAATGTCCAAATCCGACAGTCTTTCAGTGTGCATTGAACACAAGGTGTTAGCACCTAGTTAACGGTTAGATCAAGCAGTCTTTCTGCTCTCAGTCTCTTTTCTGTGTATTTTCAAAAGCTCTCTAAGGAATGGCAATGATGTTGTAGGGTCGTTCTTTTTAGATGTGTCTGTTGGTTCAAACATACGACTGTTTCTTGCTATAATAGCACTCTGTGTAGATAGATTCTGAAAGCAGCTATGCACAAAAATCAGTCAGTTGCCATTTCCGTTTATAGGAGAGTGGCTGCTAAGTATAAGCACTATCATATATCTAATATGATCTGAGGCATACATAGCGTTACAGTGTTTTGTGTATAGTTGAGTCAGGAGATAATTACGTTCTTTCATTGTCACATTTACTCATTTGCCAGCTCATGTGCCTTTTATTTAACAATAAAAGGATCTATACTTGGGCATGTCCTTCGTGCCTTTTAATGTTTCCAACTTGTATTTCTAAATGTTTCTTTCACCACTGAGATGTAAGTGAAATGAATGGAGTTCAGAATGAATGCCTCTTGTGGGAGCTGACGGGGAAGGCTTTCCTGCCCGTTCCCCTTGGCAGAGAAGAGAAAATGGTCGCGCCTGCAAGCAGGGCAGTGCTGATGCACAAGTTAATGGCTGTGATCAGGATGGACCTGGCCAATGGGAGCAGTGTGCAGTCGCCATGGCAACCCTCATCTCTCCCTGCAATCTGTTAATTTGGAGACAGTACCACACTCCACTGCTGAGGATGGCTTTTGAGAAAGAGGAGTCCATCCTGTGAAAAAAATAAAAATAAAAATAATAATAATAATAATAATAATAATAATAATAATAAATGGTTTTGATGAACCTTGTTTGTTATTGTCTTTGGTGCTCATCCCACAACAGGATTCGCTACTGATTTCCCCTCCAGGCTTCCTGCAAAGTCAGAGGGGGAAAATACATTGCAGTGTAACATATTAATTATTTTCCAGGGAGCAGACCATCAGAGCGTTTTTACGGTGTTTGTGCAAGATGTGCACTGGTGCCGTCTGTTCATTTGCATCTCAAAGAAAGTACATTTTACCTGCCAGAATATGTATCGCTAGAGGAATCAGTAATGCCGATAGTGATATTTATATGTAATGTTTAATGCATTGAAAAGTGTTAAAATGTTCATTAAAATCATTTAGTGTTGGAATAGTTTTGAAATGCCACATTACAGTGTGGTTTTTGTGAGATGGATTGGGATGTAATTTACTTTTTGTACAGTTTATTAATTGTTCTGTTTTGGTGGTTTTGAACACTGAGTTTGCGGCTTCTAAAGACTGAAGATGTTGCATTTTCAGACTGAATCCACAGGTTTTTCAGGTCAGACTGCTTCTGATAAGGGGTCCTACAAATATCAGATCAAAAAATTCCTTTTAATAGGGGTTAATATTGGTGTTTTTTCAGTTGCCTATTCTAAAAAGTAAAGTGCACTTGCAGAGGTGAGTGTATCCTCCTTTCAGCAAGAAACACAATGTTTTTCAGTTTAATTATTTCATAACAGATGTTCTTGTCCAAAGCAATAGAACTAGTGCAAACTGTGTCACAAAAAATCAAAAATAAGTCAATTCATGCAAGTATTGTCAGAATATGTATGAGTTTGTGTGAAATAAGTAAAGCTTTAAATGAATGTTGCGACGTCCTTAATAGGAGAGCTGACTCCCTGTTGAATAAATGAGAATCCAGCATTTAAAATGTTTGTTGCTAATTTATATACATCTGTAAATATGATATTTGGCTGTTAGGTGACGCTGATTTACATAGAATTAACAATTAAAGCTGGATCGATACAAAGCTGCACTCCGAGAAACCTTGCACACATTTTGTAGAATAAATTGTAACTGCAGAATTACCCCAGCCTGACCTATATAAGACTTCTTGGAATAGGAGTCATAGGAGACCACTGTTACATATATTCTTGGAAAATTTGTGCCTAAATAGCTTTGATAATGCCCTGGTTTTTTTTAACACTGTAATGTGTTCTAAGAAATTAATGGTGTTAGGCATGTGCTTTAACTAGTGTGGAGGTAATCAGGATAAAAGAAATGTTGTTCTGAATTTACAGCTACAGTTGTTCACCCCCTGTGGTAGCAGTTCAGAATTAGGACAAACGTTAGAGAAGGTCATCATTTCAGAAAGTGTGCCAGAAACATTGTACAGTTTGTCGAAGATGTGTGTTTCGGGGGCTACTTCTTCTCATGTTGGAACTAAAAGTAGTAAATGTATGGATTTTGGCCGTGTATCAATAATGCTATGCTGACAAAGACCACAGGACTATGTGGGTGTTATAAAGGGTCTAGGCAAGTTATTGTGTCTTGCTTAATTGCAAGAAGTCACCCATACTTATCTGATGCAGTATAAAGTACTATTCATAAAGTTAATTAAATAATTATTATTCTCAAGGTTAATTAGCATGCTTCTAAAATTGAGAGGTTTTATGCCCAAAAGAGGAGAGTAATTTCTCTGCCATACCCAGAGAGCTCTACTGTTAAAGGGAAAGTTGCTTTTTTATGGTGTATATGGAAAAGATCAGGATGCCTATAATTATTAATAATTTCCAGAAGATGGTATATTAAGGTTTAGAGAGATTGGCTGTGGCCCCCAGCCTTTTGGCTTCCGCTGTACCCATAACTTTTAATTACCAGGCTGTTGTGTCCCCCCAGGTGATAAAGAGGTGTCACGTATGTCACGAGGTCGACGGTGTACACAGCCGCAGTGTGAAGATTCCTGGGGCAGACACTTCCGTTTCGCCACACTACCTCCGCAAGGCTGTGCGTGTGATGTTGACAAGGCGAAATTACATTTTTAATCAAAGGCTTTGTGCTTCTACTCGCAGGGAGACGGCAGATTGTTTCTCCCCAAGTAGGTCACACGTTGCGTGGAGAAACTGCGCCGTGTCCTTAGCCATCTGGCTGCATGCATCAATGTCAGCTGGATGAAAATATAACTCCTCCAAGGTGACCTCCATCATGGTGTCTTCCACAGTGTGGATACCACAGGAGGGTTTACCTGCATGTGCGAGAACTCTGGGAGGATATAATTAGCAGCAAGGCCAGATTTTGAGCAGTTAGGGGAAATGTGAGCTGTTCTTTGAGTTCAGGGATTAAATCATATTCTATTGTGATGGAAATTATAGACCTCATTTGCTTTTTTTAGAAAGATTTATCGTTTATCTTCTGATAATGGAGTTCACTGTCTTTACAGTTATTGTACATATCAGTTCCATATCACTATACACATGAGACAGACAAGTCTTATATGGGTTACTTTTTTTTACCTGTTTTGTTAAGGTTTAATGAAAAACATAACTTTATATATCAATTGCTTGTTTTCTTTAAAATGGTACAACAGTGAATGTAGAGGGAAATGCTTGGCACCAGGTTAAATTTGACACAGAATGCATTCCGTAGCCACAGTAGATGAAGGCCTTCTTGTTCACAGTGTGTAACCTGAATGCTAACCTTAGGTTTAGTGCACATCTGCTATTTTTTGCGTGACCACCACCATGAGGCTAAGCCATTCAGTGCATTTTTGATACAGAGAATTTATTGTACTGCAAATATACCATACATGTAGCGTAGTGCAACGTAAAAGCCATCAGCAGAACTCTCAACACCGCACTGACAGTGATGAACAAATACAGTTAGAAAAATCTAGAAATCTTCCCCACCCACTTTTCTCTAGAAACAACCACGAAATACACAGAAGCCCAGGCCAACAGGTAATACACGATATTTTGTGCCTTGTTACAACCGTTGACCAGCATCTTCCTTCTCCTCTGGCAGACAAGTAACTTGGCTTATTGTTTGTTTTGTACTTAAGGTAGCCTGCCAACACAAATCCTGTTTATTTTTTCCTAGTTCCTAGTTTATTGATGTTTGGTTCGCCGAGGGAAAGCTTACTCATTAGACATAAATAAACATTCCCAACCTTACTTGACGTGGCCTTGGTCTTCTGAATGTAGAAAATCTTATAGGTAAAGGCAACTTCTAGCCACACGCAGCTAATAAGCAAAACTCCTTCCTTTTCACGTCAACTACTGTAAGTTAAGATAGAAGAAAGGTTGATTGCAGACCTTGTGACCAGTTAGTTGGTTTCCCTTGCAGGGGGTCCCAGCTGCATTCCCTATAAAGACACAGTGTCCACTGTGTCCTCAAACCAGTTACTGTAGGACTGGTTGTGCGTGTGACATAATGGGCACTGTCTGTTGACAAGAAATGTGTAACATGGGAAAAAAGTGGCTGTTGAATGTTATACTTGTTTCCCTTCCGCTTTAAAAATTCTTTGTAAGTAACAATACTTTCCATTTCTTATTTTTGATAATGTCATACACATTTTCCCCCATTTTTTAACTCCCGCTTAATTTTTTTCTCAGCTCACTTTAGCTGGTGTCAGTTGTATTTCATCCCCCCTTTCTGCAGTGCACCCGTACCTGTCAGGGAGCCTCACGCTCCTGCCCATGGCATGTAAACACAGCCAAAGAGCCAGCAAGCCCCTGAGGGGTCCTCATGCACCCCCCAGTTTTGCCATTGTTTCAGAAACAATAAGTGGAAGTCTGTTTTCATTGCAGAGAAAAACCTTTCACTTGTGCCACCTTATGCTTAACATCATTGCACGGGAAGATAACCGTGGCTATAAATAAATGATATTATCAAGTGAAATACGGTGGCAGTTTAGCTTTATCATGAGCCAGAGCCCTCCAGTGGAAATTCCCCTGATTTCTTAAATTATTTTCTGTTATTTCACTGGAACTCTGTAACGTTGAGCTCTTCTTCTCTGACACAATTTTTGGTGCTCTTCATTAATTATAGTGCTCCCTTGAGACTGAGTCTGGTAGTTAAACAGTAAAATAAGCATTAAGGCAATTATTGGAGTTGAATTAATGCAATTACATAATCTTTAATCATGCTATGAATCTGTGACAGGGAGAAAATTATCTTTCTGACTTCAAGGAAAAGCACTCGGAAGATCAAAGAAGGCAGAAAATCACAATGCTTGAAGATCAGGACCAGGAACCATGAGGGATTTCCACTTTTAAAGCTTTGGTCAAAGCTTAGTAAATGAAGAAGCACCAGTCAACATCTCAGGAGTTCTCCCATCTTTGCACACAGAGAGGAAACTTTGTAAATCTGGGTGGGATTGGCATGTTAGCAGGAAGATGGGGGCATCACCATCAAACAGAAAACAACATAATTGGCCATAAAAGTCCGTATGAGTGTGTCAGCTATTTCTTCTGCCATTTGTTTGGGTGTCTGCATATTACTGTCAAATCACAGGCATCACGGTTTAGTCCTAATTTTTTTTTTTAAGTCTAAATGAACAAAATGGCAACTATATCTCCCTCCCTTTCTTTTCATAGATTGCTTATGGATGTTATGCACTGATTTCATATACAATGGGAATGATGATGGAACAAACAGCATTGACTTCACTGAGAGAATTTGGTGCCAGCAGATGATCAGATAAACACAGATTCTGATGCCAAAAATACAAGCCAGCATGAAAGGGATAAATTGTCCATTTCCACATGTTCTGGGTGCATGTTGAGCAGGTGAATTGGAGATGTTTTAGGGTATGTAAAGTATAACATTATGCTTCGCTGATACAAATTCAGTTTCTCTTCCTGAAACTGGAATTAAAAAGCTCTCCAGCAGGGACAGATGTGTGGCTTATGCACAGCTAGAAACTGCCATAAAATGACAATTATGTGAGTTTGAACAAATGGGATTTATGTCTCCAGTCCTCCCCTGCAGATTATGCCTGTGTTTGCATGTTTTTATTCATATAAACATAAAAGGTTATGCATTGCATGGATAGGTATGTTAATGATGTTTTACACATGGGCCATGTAAAGGAAAACTTTATAACTGTAGATATTGGAACAGTTTTCTTGTGTCAACGGAAGAAATCTTGTTTAATCTCTTTTCATGTCTTAAAAAGTTGTATTTCTACTTTTGGTGAAAAAGCAGATAACTGTTAAACAAGACTTTTTACTAGATGAGGAATACACATCACAAAAATATCACACAAATAACAAAACATTAGTAAGTAAATTACCCCTTTAAAATATCTTTCCTTTCCTGTTATAATAAATGTTAAATGTTATTGACATTAATAATTAGTATTATAATTATAATAATGTAATATATAATAATTATTATTTTTATTATAATTATTATTATTTTTATTACATTTTAGTTTACATGAGTAAAAGAAAGTATATATAAAATAAAGTACAAGAGTAAAAAGCAAAAATGAATAATAAAAACAAGCATAGTCAGTTGCAACAAAGGCATCAGCAAAAAGCGACCAAGTAATACAAAGAGAACAGTAATATAGTAAGAGAATAATGAGGGGGGAAAAGGAGCATTCAAGTGTGTTCTGCAAAATCAGTTCCAAACATGTAAGTCCTACACCTGCCTTTAAAGCTGTGTACAGAAGTAGAAGAGGACGGGATGTTTGGGATACATGTCAGAAAGACCTGCAGGCGAGCACGAAGGATGTGTCAGAGACCAGTCAGCTGAACACATGAAGACTGCGGACGTGGAGCATAGACCGATATAAGATTGGGGGGGGCTACCAAGGTGCTAGGTCATGTAAATATTTTGCAAATGCAGAAGGATTTGAAGTCCCCTAGAACCCTTGCAGGAGGCTAGTGCGGGGATTCTTACACTCCTTTAGCATGGGACTCGGTCAGGATTCTATTTGCAGTCTTCTGAACATACTGTAGCTTGTTTAAGGTCACTTTTAGCAGAATTAGTAGACTAGTAAAATGGCATGTTTAACAGTGTCAAAAACAACTAGGACTATTAGAATGGAAAGGGAACCAGAGTCTGCAGCCATTAGCAGGTCAGTACTAACGTCTACAAGGGTGGTTGTCTGAAGCGAAACGGGAAGGTTTCAAAAAGGTTCTTTGCAACCAGGTGGTCTTATAGTGCCTTATAGCTCAAGAGCTCATTTCTAAGGTTTGTGGAAAGAAGGGCAACTTTAAGATAGGATATAATTTTTAGGTTGTCTGGGCATATATTTGGCTTTTAATAAAACATATCACAAATCAACATGTAAAAAATATGGAAATAATAGCTTTATTACATTTTAAAGCCATCATTACCATTGAAATTTTTATTGCCAGCTTCAGACTGCATCTCATTTGTAAGAAATCCATTTTCTGATGATCTAGCTGAAAGCGTTTTATTTGCTAGTCCATTGATCAATCTGTACCAGAAGGCGTGCTGAGGATATTGTATTTTATTATCTCTATGGTCCCTTTGCTCTGGCTTTTTAAGGATTTATTATGGATTCTTACCCTTGTAGTTGAACACATTCCCTTATCATTTGTAAAAAAAATCAGTTAGCAATTTCCTCACAGCTGCAGAAATCTTTCATTATATGTTCTCTTCAATGCACAAACGGTTGTAACTTACTGTGACATAAATCTGAGTGAGATAAAGGCAGCAGGTGATCTACTACCTGTTGGTAGTTTGAAATTCTCCAGTGAGATAACAGTTCAAATGATGGGTCACAGTTACACAGGAACCAAGGTTATTCCTGAGGCAGCCAGCAAAATTCTTTACTCTATATTTAGACATTTCCTCTTTTGAAAACGTATTAAACTGACCTACAACCACACATTTGTTTCAGACCTCACTGGCCAAAGAAATGCAATGATATCATATCTGTTTAAGGCCAACACAAGTGAGCCTATTTGCAACATTCATTCGAAAGAACAAGGACAGTATCTTTTTTTATTTTGTAACATAAAACAGATTAACAGCCTCTGAAGTATTATGAGTCATCAAGAGCCGCAAAGTCTAAACTGTAAATAATTACCCGTGTCCTGTTGCTGTTCTGCCACAGTGTCATCAGTCCTGAATGAATGTGCTGTTTGTTTTGTTTATTTGTGCTGTTTCAGCTGCAAAGCGAGCTGGACCAGGAGTACCAGGACAAATTCCGCCGGCTCCCGGTGGAGATTCAAGAGTTTGTTCAGGACACGACTAAAGGGAAGCTCAGGGTGGAGGATGAAGACCACACTACCCTGAGCTCCTTCTCTGCTTCTGAGAAAGCAAACTATAAGACCATCCAGGCTCAGGATGATGTTGCGGGAGAGAACTCCCAGAAAACATTTGACACAGTTCTTTAGGTGACTCTGCTGCACTTTGAGCTACTAGTTGTTTTAAATATCTTTATTCTGTCTGTTTTTCTTGTTTCTTTTCTGTTAATTTTCCTACTGGCTGTCACTACTCATGCGCCTCAGAGTGTAAAAGCAGAATATCAGGCTGAATGGACACTGGTTGCGGGAGAAACGATTTACTTGAATAATTTCATGTATGCAGTCCTTGTTTTTTTTTTTTGTTTTTTTTTCTTACACTGAACTATGTACAGTGATGCGGTCCAGTCTGATTGTAAAATTTACTAAGTTTTAATATATCTTGAACCGTTTGGTGAAGAATGAGTCAGAAATAAATAATAATGATGATAACATAAGAAAATATTAAGAAAAATAAATTTCTACTGGTGTAATGTGGAAGACTACTACCATAACTATTAATATGAACAGTAAGTGGTCATAAGGGAGAAAGTGATTATTTGTCTCTGAATAGAGCGAATCATTGCTGGATATTGCAAAGGTTTGTTCTGCTTGTAAACATCACAGGGTGAAGCACATTCAGGCTCCAGTCCCTTAAGTGCATATGAAGTAGATTTTTTTTTCTGTTTTCTGCAGATGAGCTGAATAAATGCAAATACTGTGTATATTTGCACTGAAACTATTTTATCTGCAAGCACTGGTGGCTTGCTGGATCTAAATTACCATGTGTCCACTAGGAATAGACATGAGTTGCTGCTCTTACTATATTTTGCTTTGTATTATATTTACAGAAGAGTACATATTTTATAGTTTTTATTTCATATTTTAAGATATTTTACATACAACTTTTAGGTTAAGTAGTAACCATTCTGGTTTCCAGTTAGAGTAGTAACGTGAGTAATCGAAAACGTTAAAGTTTCAGGGATGCATGGCTGTATAATATGCTTTTCTTGCATGCTAATGTGCAAAAATTTAAAGGGTAACTTGGTGACAAATGTTATGCATCTGTGTAGCTGTAAACAGACAAGGTCCTTCAGAGAGTAGCAAAGGAACTGATATGAAAATAGACACTTGAACAATTTGCATTGTAGATAAATGCGTATCAAAATTATTTGAGTGCGTAAAAGTGACATTCAAAGTGCATTTGCCAATAATTGTGCGCTGCGCAGTAGAGCAAAACCCCGGTGCACTGTGTGTGACATACACTGTGGTTAAAGACACAGCTTGGTGTTCATGTCAGACACATGAAGGTTACTGCTGCCTTTCATACCTTGTGGCAGGAGACGTTTACCATGGAACTCCCTAAACCCATTTTATTTGCAATTACTGTTCCACTTCTTCCCATCCATTTGTTTATCAGATATTGTCAACAAAGGTTAAAGTGGAGACAGACTTGAATAAGGAATAAAGGCCAGCTGGTTTTTATAAGAATGCATTGTGACTCATGACATTGTATGTGTAACGCACAACACTCCACAGTCGTGCTTTAGACGGTCTGTACCTCCTTCTCCAGTATCCATGTTTTTTTTTCTTTTTTTGTTTTTTTTTTTTTACCAAAATACACTGTAATAATTGCATTTCTTATATGTGTTTCAAGGCATCATTTTGGCTTAATTGTACATTCGCTTAAAATTGCCCACAAGTCCCAACAATTATGGGGGTTTGTTGTTCTACGGTGTGCCACCAAAATATGCAGGTTGGTTTCGGATTTCCTGCTGTTCCAACACGGGTGATGTGTTTAATATGGTCTTTGACTGTTTCTCTCTAATCGTCCTCCTTTCTGTTCTCCTTTTCTGTAATGACATAGTTCTCCATGTTTCAGGCCGCTGTGTTCCACTAAGCAATGTGTTCAACCACTGTTTCTCGTAACAGAATCAACTTTCACTTCTCAAAGTTTAACTGTTGAAAGTCCAACATCAGTTTTTTGGTTTTTTTTGGTTTTTTTTAGAAATTGCAAAAAAAAGCAAACTAAATAATGGAAAATTGTCTAATGATTTTATTTAGAAAAGCATTGTCATAACTACTCTGTCACCTTGCATTTTCAGTAAATGTAAACTAACCCCACTGTGGTACTGGAGTGACTGTTTTTTAGATGTCCTCTTTTGACTTATTTTTAGAAACATCATAATAATGAAAGTGGACAGTGCCAATTGTGCCTTAATCTTTCTTCCTCAGTTGGAATAAAGGTAAGGTATCGTTTTATTCCATTTATAGAGTTGTGCTTTCTTGTGGAACCAGAAGATACTTTTGCTGCAGTCTTAAC
The DNA here is from genome assembly GCA_900497675.1 of Arapaima gigas. Taxonomy (NCBI): domain Eukaryota; kingdom Metazoa; phylum Chordata; class Actinopteri; order Osteoglossiformes; family Osteoglossidae; genus Arapaima; species Arapaima gigas. The sequence goes on along the minus strand of UFQX01000023.1, from coordinate 198,934 downwards.
AATATATTACTTTGCTTGAAATTTTTCTTGTCTTTGTAAGTGCACAGGATTAGTGCCTGACAAGCGGCAAAGTATCTTAGTTGCTCACAACACAGACTTGTAGCTCCCTGCTTTGGACCACCAGCTTAACAGTGAAGCACGTTAGACTACTGAAGCCAAACACAGTTTGGATTATGTCTCAAATGTTATTCTGTAAAGAGTTTGATATTCATAAGAAGAATCAACTACCAAAATTGTCCATGCAACTTAGGAATGCTCTTAAGTGCAACAAGCCGGGCCGTTTCCCCCTCCATGCCTGGCCAAATCCATCCTCCACCTGCAAAGCTGACATTTCTAACTAAGCGCCAGTGAGCTGTGGGCTGCAGACAAATCAAAGCAAGTATTTAAAAAAATGTATAAACTGTGAGTAACAGATTCCATAGTTGTGTTTGCTATTCAACGTGTACTGCTGCGAAAAATAATAAAGTATTACTTCAGCTCCAGTCTAAACAATTGCATCTAGGGAGACACGTTAAATTTAACAGTTAGTTTTCTGGCTTTTCACACTCACCACTAAAGTTTATTGTTTTTGGATTTTTGGAAATGAACATAACAGTCTGTTGAGCAGCATTTTTAGAACACAGTGGAAGATACATTTTAAGTCATGTTTCCCATTATTAAGCTTCATACTGATGTCAGCATTTGAAGTAACCTTTTAGCATCCATCATTTTTAAACATATTTTCAAAAAGCCCTAAATGTGTGTTTATAATTTATTCCCTTTGCACAGATTCCTTAACCGCATTGCAGCATTGTGCATAAAAGAAATAATATTTTAGGTGTTATGTTTCCCCCAATTATTTGACAAGTAATTGTTAATACTACAAACACAGATCACTGAGTGTAAATAAGGAAAAGTTTGAATACTTTAAATAGGTTTACATGTTTTTCAGAGGAAGTTCTTTATGATGTGATGTGGAGTCCTGTGACTTTGAACGTGCTCAGCATGTTTAATGTTGAATGTGTGAATCAAAGTTGTGCGTTTTTCTATTGTGTTACACGGTAGGAACCGCCCTGCATAGTAGGGCTGAGCAGTCACGTCCTTCGAGGCTCCGTGGAGTCTGCAGCTTTTCACCACGACCCACAACCGAACAGATTAAAGTCCTCAGCACCAAGCTAGCAGAGCGGTTAAAGCTGCCACCGTGCACTCAAAGGATGCGGGTCAGAATCTCTGCTCCAGTCGTGACACCCAAAGCAAAGCAGTTACCCTAAATTACTCCGATAAAAATCCCTCCACTGTGTAATGGGGTAAATAATTTTCAGATGCTTTGGACAATAGTATCAGATAATTTTTTGTAAAAAGTGTTTGGATAGAAACATGCACCTCCATCTGGCTTCTTCACTCCATTTCACCTGTAAAACTGGGTGATATTATGAATGTATACTATGACTGTAATTATGCAGCTAAGTTTGAACACAACAGAAAGAAGAATCTGAAGGATTCTTATGCTGGACTGCTCTGCTCTACTGTGTAGTATGTGAATTTCAGCGCCACTGTAGCGTAAGCAGAGATAAAAGTTTAAACACCGACCTGTTCGAACCTCTCTCATCTTTATATGTAGCAGAATGTTTTTGTCATCATACCTTCCAAACGTGTGTGTTGAATCATAACTCATACTGGCTCTGATTGAATTTCCATTCCTTCACCTGAAACTAGGCCTGCACAGTCACCCAGTACTTTTACTAAGCAGATTATAAGGATAAACTAAGCTTTTGGTCCAGTAAATGTAAAAAAAAAATGTTTAAAGCACTTTGTATATGATATATGGATGGTAACTGAAGCTGTGTTTTGGTTTTTGTGACTGTCAAGGTTGCTGTCAAGCTGGTTTGTTGCTAGCGGGTAAATAAAACGAGTCCATCCATTTTACAGATGTGTTAAGGTGTTTGTTTCAGTTGTGTTTATTGTGGTTAAATGCGGTCACATCGCAGGCTGGTCCTTTTAACCCAGTGGTGGGGGATTTTCGCACATCGCAGGTCTGCAGTTATGAAGACCTTGTAATGATTTTTTGCAGTTTTTAGACATCATACAGAACCTCTGCGCTGTTTCTCATATAGTCATGTCACATTTTATTAAATACTTTGTGCAGGATTGTAACTGGCAAGTTCACAAAAAAGTAACGACATTCTCAACCCTGCTGTAAGGATCCTGAAATAGATACCAGCTAGAGGTTATGAAACGTCCTTTTCTGAGTTGAGAACTTCAGATTTTCTTATTGTAAATGCAGTACGATTAATATTATTTATATATTAGCATTTAGGGGACTTATTCTGACTGACCAATATAGCCGTTGCAAATGGTGTGGTCAGCACTGTAGGCAAATAAGCCTACAGTAAATAGCAGAACACTTTAGGGCATCTTTACAGGAGTTAAACATGTTGCCACTGACTGCATCATTTCTGAACATAAACTTGCAAGCAACAAGCTCCATCAGAGCTGTCTGCAAAAGAACCATGTAGATATCTCTGACCATCTGGTTAGCATTTATAAATTTTATTTTGCTTTTTAAAGAAGCAAGAAGCCCTGAAATTTTGGAATTTTTAACAAAACTTGAACAACAAAGTAGTGTGAAAAATTCCAAAGTTTTAGGACATTACTATTTCATGGAAGGATTTTAAACCTCATTTTTCCAGGGTACAGTATTAATCCCCTATAAACTTACAGCACCAGGCCATGGTTTTTGGACCATGTTCGCTAAAGTACAATTTTGTGACAAAAGTCATAAATAATTTTCACTAAAACTGCAGGACCTCCCTATAACAGCGTCTGCATGCTGCTCACACGTTTTTTTGCTTGTATAGCCATTAATAATCTTTTAAATTTAAGAAAAAGTTTTTATGGTTAAAACCCAGGACTATCATCGTTGCTCTCTAGACTCTGACTCTGAAGCAAAAACAATACTTTTAATAATACATTCAGTGTTCATAGCCCACAACGCTTATTATTCAGTACAGCATTTATCCCATGTTATTTTACTTCAGCTACAGGTATTTAATTCATTGCTTGCAAAATCTTTTACTCTTTAAAGCATGTAGCTACTATGGATCCATAACAAAACCAACTATTATATTATAAAACAATATATGTATATATATAAACACACATATTTCCTGGTTCCTATCTCAAGTGTCTGTCTCAACCAATCACCCTGTATTATTAAATCTAATATCAAAACTGAAATAGCAGGTTAATTATTATTATTATTATTATTATTATTATTAAGTAAGGTTATTGAAAACTGCAATTGACTGGCATACCATCCAGGGTGTAGCTTCATAGCCTGGTGCCCAGTGATTCTGGCACAGACTCCTGATGGTCACAACCCTGAATGGGATACAGCACTTAGTGATACTGGATGGATGGATGATATTCAACACCATTATTAAAATGAATTCATTTAGATGACACTTTTCTATAAAAGAGCCTACAGTGTTAAGTTTCTTACAGTAATTTAGCCATTTGTACAGCTGGGTACTTTTTACCAGAGCAATTTGGGGTAAGTACCATGCTCAGAGGTACTACAACAGCAGCGGGGATCAGCCACTAGGAAATTTACATTGGCTCTGTGTTCCATAAAATTTTTCATGACGGGAAAACAGATGCTCACATGTGTGCAGAGAAGCAAACAGCTTCGAGGGAACGTCTGCAACTCTGCACTGGACAGTCACCGAAAATGAAGGAATGGCAAAAAATACTACAAGCGTAGAAAGTCGTTTTCATTACAAATGTTTAGAAAAATGTTGGTATTCTCACTGCTATACATAAAAGCCATTTATCACTATTTTAATGAATTTTTAGGTGTAATTTTTCATCCTGGAGCTGATTATTCTTTCCATTAAAATAATAATAAATAGGACCCCCTCTCACAACAGCAATTCCCCCAATGAGCTGAATTCACTAACACATTAACCCCATTATGTGAGGAAAGGGTGTAAAACTTCCATCAATGTTATTTGTGTTAAATAAAACTCTTAGAATTTACAAAATTCTTTCTCAGTTCATTGACACTTAAATAGTCAAGTAAAAGTTAGCACAAATGTAATTGCGGTTAGAGATTTATCTACCCAAATGCTCTTAATAAGGTCCATCCCTGTAAGGTCCTTGTATTTTAATGCTCATATTCAGCTGTTCACCTCATCTATGCTCTCTGCAGGGGGCAGAGTGGTTGGCAGCGTGGTGTCCTGGTAGGAATCCTGCTTGTTCACAGTTTCTGGGGAAAGGTGTGGCAGTTCTCACTAAGTAGATGGGGCCTCATCTGTAAACATTCACTGTTTTTGATTAAACTCAGCTTGGCTGTCAAACTGGAAGAATGAGACAAGGGTGGAATCTTAGAAAAGTAGGCGTGGTCTTAAAAATAATTCAGCTTATTTGCTGAATACCTACTGTGCACAATGCTAGTGAGAGGCTTGTTTGTTTGCTCTTCAGTGAACAAGTTATACAGGTAACACCATTTGGAAAGTTAAATGTTTGACAGTATGGTTTCAGCTCAAAGTATGACACTGAGTTGTTTTTGTTATTATTTGTTTGTTCTGATGCAATGTTGATCTCATAGAAAACCAGACGTTAAGTCAATATCAGCCACTGAAGAATGACACGGCCCCAAAGCTAGGATTGCATCTGTCTTTCGCAGAAATGCATGATGGTAGCTTAGTATGCCAGGATTTTTACATTTAGTCAGTCCCTGTATTCATCTGTAGGTCTATAAATAAACATTCAGGGGACTGGAAGTACTTCTTCAGGTCCCACAGGGTCCGATGGACATCTGCCACTAGAGGGGGGTGTCATGTACCATTTATTTGTTTCCCTCTGTACATTTGTTGTGTGTGAGAAGGTCCCAGCCCTTCCCCCACCAGACTCTACTTGCTGCCAAGCAAACATTGTACAGTTAAAGTCTTTGCAGTTTTCACTAAGGGGAATTGATCGTGGCCTACTTCTTCCTGTCTCCTTGCTGATTTGCATTTGTGAAGAATGAAAACCTATCCTGGTAAATACAAATATTCCTGTCACTTATAGATATATCATAGGGTCTACATGTATGTGTATGTTCCCTAATGTAGGTGAAAGACTTTCCCCACAAACTGCACAGACCATTGCTTTATTGATTTTCTGATTTCTGTGTTACTGTGGAGGGCACTTGTGGATTGTGTAGCTTGAGGCGTTGAGAAGAATAGGCCATACACACTAGATGTATGTTAAGACCCAGACTTTGCTTGCTTAAGACATGCAGATTGGATTTAAACATGAGCAAACATAGTCCTGGTAGTGTACATCACTCATCTAAACCAGTCTTAGAAGTAGGATAGGAAAATCAGGAGTCGTTTCTGCTATGCAAATGACCTGAGAAGAGGTGCAATGCAAAACTTTGCCATGTCGCCAGTATGATCTGCGCCGCACTTCTCTGCAAGTGGCAGTTTTTTTTTTTTATAATCGTCCACACATTACATGCCATTCTCCGCCCCTTTTTCAGCAACAGCAGCAGCAGCCCTGTGCCAAACAGCAAGTCACATTCCCAGGTTGTTTCCGCTACCCCATCATCACATTCCAGCGAAACCAGTAACTCGACTAATTAACTTTGTGCTGAGTTCAGGACAGAGGAGAACACTGTTCTCACATGGACCTGAGGCTTGTACAAACATGTCCCCCCCTCCTCCTCATACCCCCTTTAAAAAAATCTCGACTTCCCATCTGCTGAAGGGCGATGGGAGGTGTGAGATGACTGCGCTTTAATGAACACCACGGTGAAGAAAAATTAACTTTCTGTGAGTATTCATTAGAAAAGAATCAAGCTATTTGTGGGTGGTCAAATTAAAAAAGCTTCATTTTAATGCACCTTGCAGGCCATGACCTTGTTAGTTTCTATTCTATTCTATTCATATACCTTTGCAAAAGCTATTTTGCCAGATATCTTGGAAGAAAAATATTGGATCCATGTAATTTATTGAAGGAGTAATACTGTAATTTAAGATTTGAAAAATCACCTATATATAGCAAATAAGCAAACAACTGGAACTGCGTTCAGATCCCATTTCCTTTGAATGTATGAATGCCAAATAATGTCATAATAATGAATTATCAAATAGCACTGTATATGCTTTATATAATGGTATATGACACCTGTGATTCAGACTTTGTGCTACACCTACATAATGTTAAAGGGCCTTAACTAAATGTTCTAATGAAAAATGTCTAGGAAAATATCCTTATTAGTTCTGCAAGCATCGAGCCGGCAAGACGTAAGACTGTCTCCATATATGCAGATATGCAAATCACAATCTGGTGCTCTATGCTGTGTGTACAGAATAATGAGAACTGCTCCTTAACTACAGTGTTAAGAAATGGGTTCCTTAGTCAGTTGTTCACATGCTGGTTCAGGTTCCTTTTTCCTAAAGTGACATGAAGCACTGTTTCACACTTACTAAGCTGAATGGCCTTCCTTTTCTCATTGGAGGACCGAGACGGTGATCCATGGACCCCTAAGTCACTGCAGCCATCAAGAGGTGTCCGGTGTTGACAGAGGGCATGGAAAAGGGACACGAACCTCAAGTTAGGAGCGTTGTCCCCTCCTACAGGAGAGCCGCAAGGACACCAAACTGGTCTGTTTCTTTGTGCAATTTATCAAAAGCAGAATCACAGGCTCAGTTCCCCGTAATTACAGCCACCGCTGAGGGCACAATAATTTACTTCTTGTTTATGCTGGAAATGTGAGTATGTCGTTTTCCTGGTCCAGTTTGTCTTCATTTCACAAAGGACACATCTCCAGATGTACAAAAACCTCACAGTTTAAAAGTGAGGCACATTTGCAGGAACCTCAGGTGATGCTTTGTTTCCAGTAGCTACTTTTAGCAATGGTGGTTTTCCACACAGAAAAGTCAGTTTTCCAACAAGATATTTCATCGATTCAGGAATTTCCTGCTGAGAACTTATAAAAATGAGCTGTTGTTATCACTCTTGGAGCAACCAAAATGTCAGACTTAGAAAAAGTTTTTTCAGAATCTATTTCCTATTGTAGAATGTAGCTATATGATGGTGGCTGGGTTTATTATAACACCGAGTAACGCCAACCATGGGGCAGAAAACAACCTAACATAGATATATCAGCCATAATTGTTGCTTTTATCAGTTAGTTTATCTGTTATACTGTTTATATGTCACAGGGATCTCAAATCCAAGCTGATTATATATTTGTGAGTGCGGTGTCTATCCTTCACACAGTAGTGAACATAACCAAATATTTAGACAGGAATAAATTCATCCAGAATCTACTTAAGTCTGCAACTGCACACTTTCTATGAGTGCAAAATTATTCTTAAAGTCATTCAAAACGTACGTGAACGTACCCATTAAGTCCTGTATGCCAGCTTCACACCTCTGTGAGAAACGCTGGGTCACATTTCTGCTAAAATTGCATAAAGGGACATTTCTTGCTCAAATCATTCAAAGCTTAACCCGTTGTTTATAATCACCAGTAATGGAGAGTGACATGTTTAAACAGGGTTTTGTATGGGTTGTGGTGAAAACTAAATAGTTCCAAAAATACATCCGTTAATGGTGATTAAACGTGAACTACACACTTTGCACGTGATCCCCACATTTAGTGGCAATAGCGGGAGGAATGTTCTGTGGGGTTACAATGATCTCCACTGCCATTGACCCCAACACTTGCAGATCAGAAGCTGGAGGACAATTCACCTGGCAAGTAACCACTTCCAGAGAGACTGCGGACTGCACAGCTGGCTGGAACGAGCAAACAACGTCATGTTTCCTTTTGTGGCTGTGTAAAAAGACATTCCACATATGTTAGGCAGGTTCTACACCTGAGACTTTGCTTTAAAAAGCTTCATAGATTTGATTTAGTTAAGGTTTTATACTGTTGTCCCAAAAGGCAGTTTCCATTAATAGGATAAGTTCAAGACTGGGACACATCCATTTCCACAAAGACATTGTGCTAAAATGCTTTCACATTCAGCTTTCAGATTCTGGCTCCTTTTTTTTTTTAGAAAAAGAAGTGTTAGCAGCATTTGTAATTTTCAGAATTTAACCAAAGTTACATCGGTTCAGAATTCTTTGACAGCTCCCTAATAGGATCTGTTTAGATTAAATATTGATAATTCAGTGAATTTTGCAACATCTGCTTGCCATAATGCCAACGTCTGCTGCATTTACAGCTAAATTTAATGCTAAGTGTAAATTCTAAGTGTGTTAGAATTAGTGCAGATATTTACTGCAAGCAGGATAGTGTGACAGATATATAAGTTAAAGGTGTTTGGACAGAATCATTAAATCTTAACCCTTAGCTCTACTTTAAACTCTCAAAGCTTTATATCTACAAACCAAGAAAATGAGCAATTAATGTCTCCGTGTGATATTCCTATGAATGCTCATTAAACTAAGTCAAGTTTGTTTTGTACATCAAGTGCGTTACTTTTTTTATTAGGAAGAACTGCTGGAGCCCAAGCAGCTGCGATATCTTCTCACCCCTCTACCTGACCTTGAGTAAAGCTACCTACAATGCAGAGAATGGCTCTTATTTCCACAGCCACTGTGTCATCTCATTCTGTCAAAAAGTGATGTGACAACTGTGCATTAGGCCCTAACCAGTGATACACGCAGCTCAGCCCACCGAACACTAACATGCTACAGGAAAGGTGCAATGATCATATAAAAATTACCTTCCCAAGAGGACACACTTAGAATGCTGTTTTATGCCTTGCCCCAAGATCACATTTGCATTGGTCATTAATAAAACTTTTTGCTGGTGTGCCCATAGACTATTCCTTGGTACAGTAGGTCCTGATATGGTTCCATGCTTCAACTGTTTATTTTCATAATATATTACGCTGTCCTGTCAACATAAACATTACTCTTTATTGCAGTCCGAACATATTTAACATATCAGGACAATCTGAATCAATTCTAGTCCTGCAATGAAACCAAAACTACTGGAGGATCACTATCACAGACCAGAAGTAGTATTACTAAGGGACAATGATACAGATAACAGCAAACTCCATTCTTATCAATCCAAACTACATTTAAATGTTATCTCAGCATCTCTCAAAAATATGTCACAAAGAAGTAAATCAGTAGCTTGTCTCCTTTGAAAAAGTCACGCTGTTATCATCTCATAGTAAATATACTTGTTCTCCTTGAAATAGTTTAAACTTTTAATCCAAAAAATTCACCAGATCACCTGTGCATGAAAAGATGTTCTCATCTGACACTTTCAAAGGGAGGCCTGTTCCAATTACACTGAGGTCAAGTGTGTCCTGCAAGGCTCACATTAGACCCCTGTGTTCTTCTGTATGTATATTCCTTCCGAGGCTCCTCATTGGCCTGTTGGCATGTGTATCAGTCAGTATTAGCAAACTGTAAAGTATTACATTTTGAATTTATGCAGTGAATATAAGACACTAAGAAATACTGCAGATGTTAATAACTTATGTTTCTTTAATAAAGGGGATGCACATTTCAAATGAATGGCAGGAAAGTAGCTTGCAAGCTGACCTGCAGCATAACTTAGTGCACCCTGGGTAATGAATTGTACCCATGAGCACTGTTATGACTATTGATCATGTACTACAGGAGTCTTTACTTGGGAGAGAATGAAGCAAAGAACCTGGTCAGCTGGGGGCAGAAAAGAGCACTGAGAGCTTATGAGAAGTGCAAATATGGAAGAAAAGTCATGGTACTGGGTTGCAGTGTTCCAGAGCCTATCCTAAAATCAGAATGTGTGATAGGGATGGTGTGCACAGCTTTCCCGAAATGCATATCTTTTGGCTGGCAATAAACATGGAGAAAGAGGAGAACATGCAAGCACCACATACATTATACCAGCTTTGAACCTACATCTGTCCCAACAGCTCTGAGGCAGCAGCACTAAAACTGTATCACCCTACATTCAAAACGATACTGAAAATCAGCTAAAAGCAAATCCTATCACAAAGACAAATATGTGGATGATTTCCAGTGTATAGACCAGAGATGTCTAACCAGTGATGCCATAACTCTGCCCAAAACCTGCCGACACAGATCAACCTTGACAGTTTCACTTAAGTAAGCTGGTTCTTAACAACACAGCTACCCTTGTTATCCAGAAATTTGCTTGTATGACTCTAGAAAATTTGTACCCAAAACTAACTATTCAAAATGAAAACCTCCTCTTCCAGGTCAGCATTTAAAAATACTTCAAAGTGTGAGCTAGTGAAAACATTAAAGTTGCGTGTAAGTCTGGACGAAGGTATAGCATGTTAGGAATATGAAAATATTGCTTTAAGAGAGTGGGGCATTATGAGATGCGAAAGTTATTCCAGTGTCACATTTTGGGTGTCTAATTTAATGGAATAAATAGTAGGCAGGGGAGCAATTAGCACTAAAAGTTACATGGCTGGCTTTTCTGAAACATGTATACATTTGAGAGAAAGTGCACAGTTACAAACTTCACAATAAACCCATCGTGCTTCCTGCTTCAGTTCATTCCCTACCTTGGGAGAACTGGTCAAGTTGAAAGTGGGAATTGCCCTAGAGTAGTAACTCCAGCCCTGGAGTTTTCCAACCGTGATCAGAAACAGCTAAGAAAAGTAACAAAAGTGCACCACAGTCGTATCTCAGCTGTTCATGTTGTGCTTTATTGCATTATCATTCTCCCCACATTATCAAGTGAAAATCTTTTCTCTGAAAGTGCAAAAGCTTGTTAAGAAATCTTTGGCGCTCTCTTATATCGTTATTTAAGAGTATGTTAGTGATATTTATAGAAATTGATTGAGATGTGATGGACTTTGGTCATACAAAAATGGTCTCTTAGATACTCTTTTAGGTACGGATTGCAGAATGGCCTGCTACTACTACCTGACTTCTCTAACACTTCGCTAAGGCTGTTCAGCTTCGTGATGGGTTTCCTACAAAACCAGACATGTTCACACTTCACTGCCTACCTAAGAAGTGCTGTGCTGGTTTTAAGGTGTTCCTACTGATGCATAACATCCCAAATATACTTGTCAGTAGCTGTGACAGACGTGCTCATGTACACACCACGCAGATTGCTTCATCCACACCAGGTGAACTATTCTGTACTCCAAAGACAAAAAAGAAAACGGAAAAATTGGAAGAGCCTCTTCATGTGCAGCATCACTCCCTACAAAACAATCTACAGTACATGACCACCGTTGGGAATCAGCCCTCATTATACCTCAGTTCCTCTCCAGAAAGCTCTCTTGTCATGGCTCATCCTCCATCCTTAAACTACAGGACGTATGATTTATGTGTGATGGTCGGGTAAGTGTCTCGCAAGTTGAAGGTTCCTGGTTCAAATCCCCTTCCTGCTTGATAAAAGATACTAACCCACACATCATGCAGAAGGAACAGTCTGCTGTAAAAATGGGAATATTGGTGTAAAAATTGATCATCGAAGACTGGATAATACATCAGATACTTTATTGTCAATAATAATACTAACAACAACAATAATATTATAATCTTTATTATTGTTGTTGTCGCTATTGTTATCACTTCATTATTGGTATTTTCTTCTTATTTATGATAAAATTCAGAAATTACATTCACAATAATATGTGTTCAGGGGTGAGGGAACTTCTTTACTACTGGCGTCTTTTTTCTATCTGCCCTTTTATATGTTTAAAAAAGTGTCTCACTAAGAAATGTGAAAAACGTTTTGATTTTTATTATAAACATGAGCATAAAAGCACCGATTGTTTAGGTTCATTAAAACAATTAACAGTAAAAAGATACGGTTTTTCTTTTGTATATAAAACGCTTTTAACAACCACACACATGTTTCAAGGATTAGAATATTTGGGTTTGAAGGATTTGGGTGCCCACATACCAAGTGCGACTGAGCTCTGTGTGTGTGTGTGTGTGTGTGTGTGTTACCACCGGACTGGACGGGGAAAGGAAGAGCATCGTGATGAGTCACAGCTCATGACAGCCTGTCAGTCAGTCCGTCATCCGTCCTCGCGCTCTCTGTCCCCCGCGAGGGACCCCCGTAGTGGAGTGGGTGTGAGGGGGGGGGGGACCCCGCCGTCATTATTTTCACATGGGACTTTAATCCGCCCATGGCCACCATCTGATGTAAGTAGCCGGAGCGCATAAACAGTGTGTTTCTGGGAGCGGAGCGGCTCTGCATAGGCGGTGTGAAGTCGGAAAGCGGCCGGTTACCGGGGACATTAGTGAGGGCTGAACAGGGTGGCGGAAACACACACGCAGAGAGAGAGAGAGAGAGAGCGAGCGAGCGAGAGAGAGAGAGAAGTCGCACTCCGCATCTCTCCATCACTCTTGTACGGGCTGTGAGCGCCGCGCTCCGAGTGACACTGACGAGCTGGCGGCGGGCTAGCTAACCGGCCAAGGTAAGAGAATGGTCTCCCTGTCTCCATTGTTGTGCTGGGTCTCTCTCTCTCACACACACACACACACACACACACACACACACACACGAGGGCACAAGCAGCGTTAACAGAGTCATGTCGGGCGAGGGGGAGACACACCATGGCTCCGGCTAGCTTATCCTTTGGCTCGTTTAAATAAAGCCGCTCAAACGTGCCTCTCGCATTGGAGACTCCGTCCGAAGGCAGATGTTTAAGGTAAGGTCAGCTGTGTAAAGCACACCGAGGTGCGTGTGCGCCTTTCCGGCTTTGTCGAACTTGACTCCGTCCTGCTAGCTGCGCTCCGCCGAACCTGCGGGCTCGCGCGTGTCGCGACAGGCACGCGCGCGTCGCGACCGGCGGGGGCTCTGGCTAAGGCTAACGCTAGCCGGCGGACTCCCGCGACTCCCTCCTCATTTCCCGTTTTCGTGCTCGAACTCCGTGAACTGCGTGTCCGTGGCTAGTTTCAAAGCGCCGCAGTGAGGACCTGTGTCCCTGTCCGACATATGCCCCTTTATTTACAGAACAGCACTTGACGTCGTGAAGCGCCGCTAACCTGAACGCCCGAGACGGGGCTCTCTGTGGCCGTGTCGCCCGTTGCCCCCACCACAGTTTCTCGTCCTTCTGGGGGCAGCGCGCTTCGCAAACAGCCCAGACATCGCCGCCGCGGTACTTTTACCAGCAGACAGAGGTGCAGTGCATCAAAATCTTCCCAGTATTAGAGTGTGTCCGAAGCAGGGCCGGCCCAGCTCCTGGTGGGGCACAGCAAGTACTCTCTGCTGGTGCAGGCCGTGTGGGGAGCCAGAGCACAGGTCAGAGCTGCACGGTAACTGCACAGTGTATCGGCACAGTGCTGCAAGCTGCACAGTACTTGGACTCCTAGCCAGTGAGATTGACTGTACTGCTGTAGAGGTTGCGTTTTGAACATTAGAAACAGGTGTAGTAAGTTACTGGCTTTCACCTTAGGTACTGTCTTCACCTGGTTTTACTATCTTGGTTACTGGTTGTCCTGTTTTGAGTATATGTGGACCTTGCTGTGAATTGGTGTACTGTTAATACCCAAGGCCTCAGGCAAAGGTGTGTTTAAAAATATATAAAATATTCACAGATGTGAAAACAGGTTGCTTCCTTATGTAAACGCAGCGTATGTCGATTGTTGTTATAGTTCTTGTCCAGCTGACTGTAGCCTGAGCTGGGTTTGCCCTCGTTCGTGTCCTGTCTGCAGTGTGTGACGCTGTGTTGTGTACCTGCTCTGTGTTTCTCACACACACATTGCAGGTACACTTGTGACCACTTTGTAGCTGCTTATACAGGGGTCCGAGTTTCTGGTCTGTGACCTGAGCCTCTCCTATTAAAGCATGGCGTATGCTGTCTTTTGGTGTATCTCCGCTGCACTCACTATGGGGCTGATTTCTTCTGGCTCAGGGGAATAGGTAGACTGTATGCCACCTTCCCTGTTAATCTCGAGAGTGTCCCTGCAAAGAAACAACAGCGATGATCAACTTCAGACAGAGTGTATGTGAGTCCAAAAGTAAAAAGAGGTACAGTGACTGTATAGCCAAGTGGTTTGTACACACCGACTTCCTGTCAGTGGCCTTCACCTTAGTCGTGTAGGTCAGGGTTCTCAACACTGTTTGTGAGCTACCTGTAACTGGAGAATCACATCTTGGTCAGGCTGTCATAGCCTAGAAGCTGTTAGTAGTTTCTCAACCTACGTTAAACATGAACCACATGGCAAGTTTGTTTTCCTTAATCCACGTGCTTTATACTACTCATCCAGAAGGCCGCCTTGTCTTCAATTAGAATGATTTCTGTACTTTTTTGAAAAGCTTGGGTTAAAAATGATGTCATTCACCATATCATACATATTTGTTTTTTCCAATGGAGTCAAGCATTGTAAAGTGAAGTTCTGTCCGTAATATTGATATGTAGGTTGCTGTGTGGTTTCTCTTTCCTGTTGAACCAGCTGGGAAAGTACAGAGTGCATTGAATTGAATGAATGCACTGAAACTGAAGTGTATTTTTATTATTTGTGGTTAATTATTAAAAGTTTTTTTTTCATAGACCAAAATTACTGTTTGGAAAAAAGGTTCAGAATTGTAAGCTTAGAAAACTGGCGTGTGTTTTAGGAGCAAGTTTTCTTGAAGGGTGTGATAATGAAATGAGATGTTCAGAGCAAGTCTAGCTGTCATTCATGCCAGTTATCTGTGCGACACAGCAAAGAAAAGAGTACAATGGGCATTTCACTGCACAAAACAGCTGTACTCTTCTTCTATGACTACTGATACAGTGTATAAATAAGTAAAGTCAAATTACTCATTGAGGGTTCATCTGAGTTTTCATTGTATTTCAGTGCAATTACAAATTATGTTTACATACAACTTTCAATCCCTCTTAAAGCCTCAGAAAAATATACATCATCAGATTTACCCTTTACCCTTGTGTTGATGCCAGTGTAATTAATTGCATTATACTGGAATCTTATGCATAAAAAAGGACCCTACCCCGGTAACTTCCGGTACACAAGTTCACTATATACATATATGTAACCTGTGATATTCTCCGTGTTTTCTACATGCTGCTTAAAATTAGTCTAAGTAAACCTCAAACACTGCACAGAACACAGGGTCCACATAAGCTAGTGCTGTGTAGGATCTACGTTGAGGATAACACAACAGCGATGGGGCAATTTGCTATTTTCTCCCAAGGACCTTTGTTTCAGTATCCATTTAAAAATCCAGTCTGTGTATTTTAGAAAAAAATAGTCAGTGTGCATTGTGGCTAACTATGACTCATTTCGGTTGCCTGCTTCCTTTGGTTATTTTTCTGTTGTTAATTGGTTTGATTATTATTTTACTTGTAATGATGCCGCTGCATGTGGACAGCTTGTTTGGTGGCCTTGTGTTTCCAGTGTCCTGGTGTTTCCAGTGCCCTCACTGATACCACAGCGTATTGGTGTAATTTCTCTTAGCGTGGAGATGCATGAAAGACGTACCCTTGGCACTGCTTGTATGACACTTGGCATCATTGAGATGGATTGCTGTAGTAACTCTGTGACGGGCTGTTGTCATGTCTGTGGTACCGCATGTGCTACACACTGCTTCTGCCAATATTAATCATAATGAAAAAAAGCCCTCCATGCTCACAAACCATGAAATCCCACTGAATGTAATATTAATTTATCAATTTTATAATACCTGTATGAATTGTTGTTACATTAGTGTCCTTCACTTAGGTTATTAGGCACTTGGAAGTTTGCATTATTTTCCAATCCCAAATATTCATAATAGCTTTTGTAAGCACTTCTATGTCATTATGTATTCACAGGACAAGAAACAAATGGTGGAAATCTCAAATGTGTTCTTCCTGGTGGGAACATCTTCAGCTTGCTCTGCAGAATAAAGTATATGGGCTACTTGTTTGTAAAGGTTTTACTAAAAAAGAATCTTATCCTAGCCGTTTCTTAATTATTGTCAGGTGTTTTTTTTTTCCATCATGAGGCATGCTAATTTCTCCTTGTCTAATTTACTTTTCTATTTTCTTTTTTAGGGAAAGAGATGCTTTTTGTTTCCGAAAGCTATTCATGTTGAACTGGTAAGTGAACTTAATGCACTGGTCTAAGCTACATTTAAAAATAAATTTAAAATAATAATGCAAAGGAACAGAAATCCCCACCTATTGCAGACACTTAGTGCAGGTTTTCTTTTTCTACTGCACAGATCCAATGTGTTTAGAAAAAGGGTAAACAAAAGTCTGAAAACAAAATGTTGTTGTGGGAACCTTTGTTTATGTATTTACACTGGAGAAAGTTTTCTGTGACATTGATCTTGAATTGTTTTACCTTCGCAAGGTTAAACTAATGGTTGGGTTTTTCACTTTATGTGACAGTGTGGCTGCTTAACAAGTTGTTGTTTACCAGCTCCTGTTTTTATGGAAGATATGCCATTATATTTCTCTAAAGGTTTTTTTAAATAAGAATTATAAGTGTTTTGTCTCTGTGTTAGTTTTTTGTATGTTTGCTCCTTTTAACAGTGCATTTTTATTTAATCTAAACGTTTTTTTTATGGAAGAAAAGTAATTCAAGTTTCTGTAAGATGCTGGTCTAACACTTGTAATACCTGAACAGTTTTAAAATTATATCTGAACTTTTGCCCAGCTGCATAATGTAATCATTCAGAGAGGTTTAATGCTATATAAATTTCTTGTTTTGCTGATTGCTGTTGATTTAACATAGTCCTCCATTGATCACGTGTACCATAGACCTGCTGGACTGTTTACATGTTTATCATAAAGCAAAATCCTTCCAGAGAATAAAAATATGTTTGTTTTTAATTGGCGATAACATACACAGGAAGTATTTGTTAAATGCTTTTGCCTTACGGTCAGTCAGGTATTTTAAAATGTGATCTTATTGGTGATGTGGTGTTTGTGGATAAATGTGTGTGTGAGGTCATTCTGTTTGGCTCAGTTTTGATCTTGTGGTTAACTTGGAAAACATAAATGCAAAGCCTGAGGTAGGGGAGGGATAGAGGAACATAAGCACCTTGTTGAGTTTGTGTCCATGGTGTTAACACCTTCATTAAAAAATAGGATTTGTGAACCTTTGAACTGGAAAATTCTGCCAGTATGCATGGCTACATTTTATGTAAGGAGTAAAATACATTGCATTACATCAGCTACCAGGCGATGCTTTATTCCACCATCTGTTACATTGTGCTGTTTGCTCGTTGTACAGCAACATCGTAAAATAGACTAACTTTTCAGTCTGTCTATATTGTCCCTGTATACTCAAATTTAATTCCTCAGGGATCAGATTTAACATTGCCAGTTTAACAGTGTGAGGTCCAACAGTACGTGCACTCTTGCAGACCCTTGACCACTTTTTTTATGGTCATGCAACAACTCCTTACCCACAATGCTGTTTGCTCTTGTCCAAACTGTAAAAATTGTTAGCTGTCCTGGATAAGAGAATTTACTAAGTGGCTGCCTCATTTTTAAAACTGGTACTGGATCTATGCCAAAGACTATTGCTCGAGTGGTGTTTGCCTTTCCTGGTCATGTATGGTAGCAAGGTGGCGAGGAAGCAAATGATGTATCCCCATTTCACAGCTTCAGATCTGGAATAGTACCATTCTGAACCTCTAATGTATCAATTCACTGTCTCTGTGAAAATGTAAGCAGCACCAAAAAAGTGCCGACATGTCTGATCAAATGCATGATGAGTTTGTTTGTGCCATGAGGAGTGTGTGCCTGCACTCTGTATCTCCTTGGTGAGTGTGCACGTGAATCTGTTGTAATTATACCTCTGATGTTTTGTGGTTATTAAGTTATTCGGGTTTAAAAAAAAAAATTAAATTTGCTCACTTTTCTTGGACTACACGTGTAGCCTAAAAATACACAAACTGTGGAAAGAGGAGCTATTATCTGCTCTTTCTAATTTCATGCTCCCTATAGGAAACGGATCACTTTTCTCACATTTACCAAGCCCGTGTCTAAAACCGCTAAAGAGAGATGCACTTGTGAGTATAATTTACACTCCCAGTTAAACTGTCTACCTCTGTTCAATAATGCAGAAAGTGACTTTTATGCCATTTTTTTGACTATATTTTAGAAATTTACTTCATGAAAATAGGTACTGTTAAAATATCTCTTACACAATGTAATATTTACACTTTACATCTGCCACTTTTATTTTTTAAAATACAGACTAGTATATTACATTTTTTGTTTGTTAAGGGAGTGAAGCATAACACAAACAGCAAAGTCAGCAAGTGTAATCCCACAAGAGGGTTAAATTTCTCTGTCTGATTACAGAAACGCATGACTTCTTCCCAAGATCAGATGACTTAATACATATTTGGAATGTGAGGCCTTTATATAATCTTTTTATTCTCCTCTTAAGGCCTGAGCAACAGCATTTACTTAATCAAGAAACATAAACTTACTTTATGTTACTTACTACAAAACTTACAATACTTGTAAGTATTTTGTGACAGCAATAATATTTAAGCTGCTGAATTTGGTACAGTGGCAACAATTCAGTTAGAGTGGGGAAAGTGGAAAAGAGCAACATTAAAGAAATAAAATCAGACACAAAAAGGATTAAATTACTTATAAGTATTGATAAACTATTAATTTCAGCCTATATTGGTTTATATTAATCCTTATAGTTTAAGTTAAGAGAATGTGAAATAGAATATTAAATGTTTGGAAAGGTAACCATAATGAGCCATTTTTAGGATGCAGTAATTCAAAAGTATAAAAAGTAAAATTGTTTCAGTAAAAACAAAAAGCTAGTGAAATTTTCTTTGAAAACTGATGAGTTATCAGCAGGTAAGAAGAGTCAGTAAATAGAGGGCGTGCAGCAGGGCACAAACAGAAGCACAATTATGGTGGGGGAAGTTGTTTACTTAGCCTGAGTCTGAAAGGAGCTAACTCATTTAGCTTCCTCCAGACCTTCCACGTTCACACTTGGTATTGAGGCTCTCGAGCAGCCATAGAACCCTGTGGGTGGTTTCTTCATAGGCAGGAGAAAAAGCCGCAGTGTATGACCATGTGATTGATCAAGAATAGGCCTTTGTAGTGCTGCCCCAGACCTACACCCTTTGTACTAATGGAATACTACTAATTAGGCAGTTTGGAGGCAGATGGTTCGATATGTAGATCTTGTCGAGCTGAAATTAGACAGAGACCCCCAGACCTCATTTCTCTTTTGCTCGTTAAGTAGCAGCCTTACATGGGTCTCAGTGGGGAAACGCACATTCTCCTGCTCGCAAGAGCAGCCTCACCCTCTCCAAGGCTTTCGCTGCCAGCACTTGCCTCATAAACCTATCAGCAGTCCAACTTAGGAGTATAAAGTCTTTGTTGTTTTATTGTTTGTGGTCAGTTGAGCAATAGTGAAAGATTTGCTTCTTGGAATGTATTGCATATATTATTTTTTAAATTAGTTTTAAAATGTGTTTCTTAATTTGTATAAAATTTAAATTTTTTGTTTTGATTAAATATTCTGATTAATGTTAATGTTTAGTAAATCTCTCTTTTCTTAGTTATGGATTATTGAAATTGTTATATAACCCCTATCAACAGTGCATACTTTTGAATTGTGACTTCAAATGAACAAAGAAAATGGTTCTCATTCATGTGTATGTTACTGGGTGGCTGTTGACCAGTGAAAACTTTTTAGCAAAGTGGCAACTTCTGCTTGACAACAGGCCCTCCTATAGTGAAATACCCATCTGTGTTAATGTTAAGCACTATATGTCTCTTTGGATAAAAGCCTCAAGTAAGTAACAGTAATGTTTTGGGTAACGCACAAAAGGTATTTCCTCTCTCACAATGTTTTAATGAGTTTTAATGAGTTTGGGTTTAGCACTCATTTTGGCTAAACTGCACTTTACATGGAGAAGCGGTGACTTTCTCAGCACCCGGGACATCTCGAACAGCTGCCCGATGATGGGAGTCAGACTGTGACATTCCCATGGCTGCATGCATTTGTCTGTAGAATCCACTTAGGCTTTGGTGGGTCTACACTCTCAGATGTATTTGACATGTGAATTTAAAAGCAGGGTGCTTTTTATTGAAAAGATGAAGCATATTGGTCTTTACCCAGAGGCCTTTCAATGTTGCTGACAGATTGAAATGCTCGTGGGGCTTTGGGATTAAATCCCTCTTATCTGCTATTTTAATCAAGGGAATATTTGTGGCAACACTTGCATTTACCTATCATAACATTTGTGGCC
Source organism: Arapaima gigas (assembly GCA_900497675.1). Lineage (NCBI taxonomy): Eukaryota > Metazoa > Chordata > Actinopteri > Osteoglossiformes > Osteoglossidae > Arapaima > Arapaima gigas. The sequence continues at coordinate 178,785 of UFQX01000023.1, read as the reverse complement.
AAAAATAAACCTTCTATTTTTAAAGTTATTCTGTTCTATTAGTTTCTATTTTGATGATTGTTTCACCTGTTCCTTCAGTTATCCACTGCCATATAACTAGTCATTTTTTAAGTTCTGTGTATTGGTCTGACTCATCTTACAGAAACAAAATTGTTACAATTTAATTGTTAACTGATGTCATAATTAACTTGAGTGAGTTTTGGTACATGACCATGATGCATTCCTTGAGAGGGTACAAAGCAGTGAAAAGGTCCCTGCTTAGAGAAGGACTGCTTCTGGAATAAAGGAGCCAGTTGGAGGTGATTAATAGCAGTCATACAGATAATGTGCTGTACACATCAGGTGCTAATAGTGAGAAAATTGCTATGTGTGTGAAAAGAAACACCATAACACTGCTTAAGTAAAATCTGCTTATCAGTCTGTATATAAAACGTTTTCATAGAAACAAATAAGTTTATATGTCGAAGCTTCATTTAAGTGTAATCTTGTAGTGCCTGCTGCCACATGGGAGCATTTCTCCAGGTCTCAGACATGGATCATTTAGAAAAGGCTACCGGTGACCATCACTGCAGATCCCATGCCCAGTGTTTTGTCTTGAAATCTGCCCTCCTCTTGTTTACTTGCTTGAAAGCCACCTTGGTTGCCAGAGCCAGATGTCTGTTTGCACTCCTTTCCCCTGACAGTGTCTGTCCCCTGTTGCATGTTAGTGTCAGTGATGCATGACCAGGCTCTGTTTGGGTCCCTGCAGGCTGCCTTGCATGGCCGCTTTGCCCTGTGCCCATGTTGAGACAGTTATTGCTGTATTACAACATTGCTGTGCTCGCCAGGAGTTGGGGGGTTGGGGTGGCAGCTGCCTGGCCTTTACAGGCAATCACATCTCCCCGAGCTGAGCTGTTGGAAGTTTGACCAGTAGAAGTGGCTCTGTAGTTCCATAAATGGATGGACCATTTTGCACAGTGTAATTTACAGTCATCGTTAGCAGTTTAGGTGCTTTTTATTGGGGGGGGGGGGGGGGAAAAAAATTT
>UFQX01000023.1:175399-177675 GCA_900497675.1 Arapaima gigas | reverse complement strand
GGGGGGGGGGGGAAACAAAATTGTTTGTTTGTGTGTATACATATATGTACAATTTATGTGAGCCCTACTGAAGATGGTACATTTTTTTTTTCTTTTAAAAGCTGCAAGGAGTATAAACTGCAAAATTAAGGAAAGGGATGAGAAATGTTTGATTTTTATTTTAGAGTTTTTTTTTTTTTTTTCCCCCTCCAATGAAGATTAGAAAGCTACATGTTTAGAACTGGTACAAAAGTTTGTTGAATACCCCCCTAGAAATTTCAGTTCTCCTGTAAAAATAAATAAATATATAAATCAGTAAATCAGAAAATCCTGTGAAACTGCATGGTTTACAAAATTGGATTCAATGATCGGTATTGATTTGAGTTGGTAGTTACATGCCATTTTATTGAAGCCTGTACATCAGGACTCCTATGCATCAGTAACTGACATATACCTCAAAGCATGAATTACAAATTCTCTTCATTGCATTAACAACAAAGAAATTTGAAGTAAAAACATCTGGCCATAGACAGCATTCAGCTTATTCAACCTTTTCATGGACTTTAACTTTTGAGCTCAGCAATATGTATTGTGTCTTTCCATGGATTTTTTTGGTTCAGGAGTTCAGGGCTTGTAAAAGTCTAATGTCGGTGCTTAATCAGGCCAAGTGTGGATGGGCTTAGAGGCGATAGACTCTCAGGAATAAGCATTTGCCAAAAAAATTATCCACTTATGCACAGGTCTGGACAGAGTGGTGGGACAGCTGGTAGCTGACAGCACCTAAGCTAAGGAACTGCATGTAAGTTTGATCCTCAGTCAGACCTTGTAGAGTTTACATGTTTTCTCCTTGTTCGCTTGGGTTTCCTATGGGTACTCCATTTTCTACCCACAATTCAACAAATGTGTTTCAGGTGACTTGGTGATTGAATTGCCCTTTGTATGTGAATGTGTATTAACTTCCACCGCTGGTAGGCAGCTTGATTATAATAGTGCAACTTGCATTGTAAGCTGCATTAGATAAAGGTGCGTGCTAGATACTATGCAGTGATCACTGTATGTTACTTTGAAGAAAAGCCTCTGCTATATTAATAAATGTAAATATCTGGATTTCACAAATGGGCTGGAATTTAAGAGGATGAAATGCATGACAATAGATAATGTGCATTTGATTTCCCTTTCTTTAATCAGAAAACTAGCTTTTGTGTTGTGTGAAATCAGTGTTGTAGAATGACCAAATTGCTCAGTGAAATTCCCTGAAATTGATTTTAGTTAATTAAAATGAGTGAAATATTTTAATTCAGAATTTTAAAGGTTAAGTAAAGATTTGCAGGAACAGAAGTGTACCAGTAGTGTGAAATGCAGTCTCTTTGTACTTTTGCTTAATATCTTAGGTGCTATAATCAGCTATAATACATTTTTTCTTTTATTGTTTTCTTACTGTCTCTTAATATTCTGATTAATGAAAATCCATTAATTATTTTTCCATATTATGTTATTTGGGGGGTAAGTCTTTAAAGATTGTTCTTTAATTTAGTTTCCTTGCTTAAAAGCAGTTGTAAAGGCTAATGTGTCTTTTTGGTATTAGTCATAATCAAATTGAGATATATTTGCATGTATTCTTTTAGCTGTTGCTGTTTTGCAAAGTGAATAACAATTATTTTTCCAGTCAAACAGAGAATTAATAGCATTTCATCGGGTTACTAGTTTTTGTTTGGGGGGGCAGCAAGCAGGACAGTGCTTATAGCTGCTACTTTTGAAACCTTTGTTCTAGTAAAACTTACCCTGCTGTATAACAGCCCTGTTTTTCTGTCAGGTATGAAAGCCTGATAAATGTGAATCCTTCATATAATACATCTCTATATCTATAAGGCTGCATCTCTTTGCATGTCAGTTTCTTTTTTGTGCACGACTTTGTTTTTCAAGCCAAAGACTTCAAATTTCTCACCTTAAGTGAGGTTTTTGTGTGGTCAAGTTCATTAAACTACAGAAGACTAGTTAGAATTTTGAACATTTAAAATTTGCTCTTTAACAATGCTCAGAGAGGCAGAAGTAATGCTGTCACACGCAGCACGTAATAATGTCATACACAGAGTATGTAGTCACATTGGTTGATTTTCTTGCTCCAAACAGATCCATACACTCTACAAACATACTAAAACATTAGACATTCTGATGAATTTTCTCACACACACTTGGGCTGGCCAACACCATACGCAGTGTAATGTACCAGATGCCGACGCATTTTCTCGCTCCATAAACACACACTGACACACTTTCTCAAACACAGATAGACAGAC
>UFQX01000023.1:125399-170399 GCA_900497675.1 Arapaima gigas | reverse complement strand
GATAAATGCACATGACACCCCTGCTCCAAAGAAAAATGGAAAATTCTATCTCGCAACTTATAAAAAAATCCTAAAAATATGACTGTCAACTGTTAATTGTTACAACAAAATATGTGCTAGATGCATGTGATAATCAGTTCATTTTGAATAGTTAGTCCATTAATCTTCAGCCCTTTGTTGGAAGAGAAAATACACCTATTCTTCACGAGTTTAATTCAGTGACAATACCCCCATTATGCAAATTATGATTGTGAGGGGTCAAATATCTTTTTTTTAACAATTAAAAAAAGGTTTTCCAGCACATGTTTTAGTGTACTATTTAATAATCTGTTTTCATTAATTTATTATCAATAATTGCTTGTGCAGGGGATGTCTGGCATCTATTCAAAAAACATATGGCACAAGTCAGACTGTACCTTGGTTGGAGACATCTATGAGTCAAAATAATATGTTTATGACATAAACAAAAAGAGAACTGTCTTTTGCTTTGCAAAATGTTCCAACACTATACCATTACAAGAACCGTATAGTTTTTATAAAAAAAGTTTGACCTGATTGTAAAAGCGCTCATGTTATTGAGGCTGTTTATACTTTAACTATAACTGTAACATAGTTATTTATTTCTGTAACAATTATAGAGTTTAGATTCAAATCCTGGTCCTGCTGTAGGACCTGCAAGCAAGGAAGCAAGGTAATTATTCTGATTTTCTCTAGTAAAGACAGCACTGCTGTGTGAACAGGTAAGTCATTCTAAGTAATTTAATACTGGAAGTCACTTTCGGAGAAAAGCATCAACTGAACAAGTTAACAGTTATAGCAATAGTAAATCAGCTGTTTCATTTGTTGTTTATTTATTTGCCGTAACTGATGTTTGTTTCAGATTGTCAACGTGATCAAAAGTAGGTGGTACTAAGTACAGTCATTGCCTAGTTAACCATCAGGGTTACAAACCAAAGTGCTGCTGATAACGGCACCTTGTCTGCCAACTATAGGACTGGGTTAAATGCCCCGTCCTGTGTGGACCTATTGCTGGAACATTTTAGCTGAACAATTTTGGTAATATATCTGTTAGTTAAACAGTTGGCAATATGGAATACTTATTTTAGTGTGTAATTTAAGAAAAAATTAAGCGTCAGAGCTGGAAAATTATTTTAAAACATTGTAGCACACAGGACTGCAGCTACTCCCTCTTCTTGGACTATCAGTTTCAGTTGCAACTCCAGTATTTAATGCACAGTGCTCAGGGTCATGTTACCAGAAACTCCTGCTTTGTGTTTTTTGGTAAAACACACCACAGGTCTACTTCACACTGCTGCCCTGTATACACAGTGTTTTAAATAACTTGTAATTTATTTTCTTTGTCCATGATGTGATATGATGCAGAACGTACACAACTTCAGCAAACGTGCACACTTCAACAGACCATATTAATAATGTATTATTTTATGTTTTAGTGAGTTTTTGTCGCATCGGACTGTCATGTAAAGGGTCAATGTGTGAACAGGCTGCTACTTTGATTTTGACACTCATTTTTAGAAATATACCAACAGTTTAACAAATAGTTTATTTTTCCCCCCTCATAAGTTTCTTAACATTTAGGGGTGACTATAGTATTACAGTATGAAGCATGTGATCTTATTGAAGAGGATGGTTGGTTTCTATCAATGAACGCTTTCTTAAATTTTGCAGGTTCTCAGTCATGTATACAATGTACAATGATGTGGTGTTATGGACAGCAGTTCTCAAAGAGGCAGTACTGCTAGCATTAGAGGATCCCTATGTGGCAAGGACTACTGTACCTTGTACAAAAGGCAATCTGGAACATGAGTCTAGAAAATAAACTTTATGTCTGTCTAAACGTTTAAAATTCAGGATTTCTGTATCTTTTGTTTGTTTTGAAACGTGCTGCATACATTGTAAATCGTTGCACTACTGCTGCAAATGGTTACACAACATTGACAAGGTGAAATCTTGTCTATGGTCAGTGCCCCAAACCATGGCCTTATTGTGTAACCTTGCAGTTCCTTGTGTACTTGCATACCAGATCCTCTTCCTTGCACCATGTGGTGGTTGTGTTTCATGTTTACACTGATTGAGTGAACTGCACCTTTGGTCAACATTTCTGCTTTTGAGCACTGAGAGTTCAGATGTCACAGTAACGTTTCAGATAACAAATGTTATATGGATCATGAAAATTATTTCAGATGTAATGTATTTATCAGCTCAAAACTACAGTTTTCTTTTTTCTGGCTGTTATTTCTGCAAAGTGTACTGTACATACACTTCTGCATATTTCTTTACCAATTGCCTAGAACATTGACGCTTTCTGACATTTGTGATGGAAGCGATATTCAGATTAAACCAGGCTTAAGGTAGTGAGAGCTTTCTTTCTGTTGAGCTTCTTGCTCCTAGGCTTGGCCTCATGCCAGTCTCCTCTCTGTTTGCACGGAGTTCCAGAGTGGACAAGTGCAGTGTGAAGTGCACAGGACTGCACATCACATCGTCGATGCAGATTACGGTGGCCTAACAAGCAGCTTCCTGGGAAGCCTACACACACTGTGTTTTTGTGCTTCTCAAGGTGAGCCATCATTACCATTTTCAGTCTTAGCTTTGTGCTCTTCTGCACCAGGTCTTCAAGTTATTTGTGTAACAACAAAACATTATTTGTTTCCTTTTTGGATCTTGTAATTATATTTGGAATATAAACTGGGTAGTCACTTTTCAAGTATGTATATTGATTTTAAAACATTTATTTCCATATGATCTCGTTATATAATGGTTTAAAGGATTTCTGATGTTTCCTTCTGTATAGCGTTTTTTTTCTGTCAATTTCTGAGACCTTTTAAGGAATTTAAATGGGATGCCTGAAAGATGTACAATTAATAGATATGATTGTGCTGATTTGCCATCTACTATATTATCCAGAGTTGTGGCTGCATTATATGCATTTTAAATTTCTACTGTTGCTGGCGATAAGTGGAATAATTTTGTTTTCTGTATTGCATTTTGTGCTGATGATTCACACTGATGTTCATACAAGTCGTTTTATCAACAAAATAAACCAGGTTCCCTCAAATCTTATGAGAAGGAGAGGGAGGACATAAGAGTAATGTTTTGGACACAGGAGTTGTACTGTCTGAAACCTCAGACATTCCTTGAAGTAGAAATACCTGAAGAAATCTGTTGTTGCTATGACTTTTTTTTTTTATTATTTTTTTTTTTATTTTAAACAAAGGCGCTTAGGACTTACCCTTGGAGTACATTTCTATCTAGTCAACTTGGACTTAGGGCAACCAGTCAAATGGTTTTCATGGTAAGGGGAGGCATGTAAGTGGTTTGCTCTTGCCTTCTTCCACGCGTGTCTTCAGATCCCAGACTCGGGGACAATATGTGTACTTTGCATGTCCTGTGCCAGATTTAAACCTTCAACATACTGAACCTGAACAGCTCTACTTAATGCCCAGTAAAAGGTCTTCTGAGACTGAACAGCTTGCCATAATGTCAGCCTGACACAAAAAAAAATCTCTGCTGCAAGATACTTGAGGGTCCTGTCTTAATTATCATTTGAAACAAGTTTGTGCAATGCTTCCTATATCTCAGTATGCAGGACGTGTCCCTCTGACTGTATGTACAGTACGGTAAAGTGCAGCACTGTACAGTGCACTGCTTCAGTATCACTGTCGCCTCTTACTGTCTTGCTTCCCTTAATCTTCAACAGTTTCACTCTGTGCTGTTCAGCTGTGCCTTATTTCCTCATCTTCCCTCTGCATTTCTCTCATGTCTGTACCATGTCACCTTCTGCTGCCTCCTGTCGTACCTTTGTTTTGCTTGTTGTCAGTAATGGAAAAACCAAGAAAAAAAATCAAGTCAAATTGAATCATCTCTCATTTGACTATTATCTGTAATTTAATCCTTTCTCTGAATTTGTGTAATAATTAATAATTGCCAGGATTTCTGATTCTGATTTTAAATCCCCAGTTGTTAACTCTTTAGGAATTTTATCCTTTGTATCTTCCTCTGTGTGGACTAGAATATCACACCCGATTAGTTTCTATGTTCCCCATAATACATTTTAGCGCTACAGTTTTAGTTCTTGAGTTCAGCAGTTGTCTCAATGTTCTTTGTTTTAAATGTTATTTTTGTTAATGTTAATCTCATGTCTCATTTTTTCAAATCAGCATAACCCTAACTAAATAAGTGCTAATGATAATATAAATAATTTTGCAAGTGCAGTATGAAATGTATAAATATTAGTCACAGAAATCATTTGGCCACTCATTTTACAGAAACTTATTTGGCTGACTGTTTGCCAGGCATCCTTTATATTTCAGCAGTGCACTTTAGCATGTAAAGTTTATTGTTATTAAACGATACACATTATTAGTCAGAATATACTTCAATGATTTAATATAAATTAAACTGCTCTATCAAAATAACCCACTCATCTTTTTTAAACAGAACTGGTCATGGTGCCTTCAAAAGAATATTTTTTATTTTAAAATGTCAGTGCTACAAAACACATTATTAAACTGTTGCTGTGTGAAGCTAGTGTGTTTCTTTGTTTTCTTTGGGGTTAGAGAACAGTTTGCCTTTCTGGGCGCAGCTCAGTTTGCTCAGGCTTTCTGCCAGCCAGTAAGGACAGCATCCCTCTCGGCCGTGTCCTTGCACAAGTCCTTGTGCTCAACACTGGGCTCAACACTGATCTTTCCAGCAAAGTCTGTGACAACTTGCTTCCACTTCATAGTAAATTAGGGAATTATTGTCATACTTTTGTATCCTGCTTAAAAAGAACAGTAAATATATCAAGGTGGTTAATTATCAAATGAAAAAGGAAATTGCAGGTGCAGAAATAATGTTACATTTAAAATAAAAAAAAGATTTGGGGTTCTTCTACATGCAGTTGAATGTGTATGCTCTTTGTACCAGGGCTGTATGCTGTCATGGACTCTCCTCTGCAGGAAGACTTTAAGGAAACAGAACCTTGTTGAGGATAAAAGCAGCAGTTCTGTGCAATCAAAGAAACTTGACTGTGTGCATTGTTCTTGCAGTCCTCTCTTTTTTATTTATTATATTTATTTGTTAATTTATTATAGTAACTAATTGTAACTTACTGGTAAAAGTGATTTTTGAATTTACAAATAAATTTAGTAACAAGCAAAATTTTTGTATTGATTGTGTCCAGAAGGTGAGGAGCTATTGTATTTGTAGACGTACAAGCGTACACACACACACACACACACACACACACACACATATATATATATTCACATGTCCGTATGCAAATAGACAGTGCCCAGATTCCTGGATAGTTGAAAAGGTACAGATGAATGGCTCTATTCTTTAGTTGTGTGATCACACAGCATCAAAAGGAGAATCCCCTGCCCCTTGTAACCCTGTCATCTGCAGCTGGTCCTCTCCTCCTCACATCTACATCCTGTCGTCTGTCCCTGTTTACCACCAAGGCAACAGATGAAAACGTGTCCACTTTGCAAACACACCACACCATTCTGGGGAGCAGGCACAAATTCCTATATCAGCACCTTCTGCATATTATTTCCATACCATGTTTGTGACAATGGTTATTTTGTTTTTCTTAGATCAAAGGACAAATGTAATGCATTTTTTAAAGATGGAGAATCTGTCCTGGATGTTGGCATGCGGATATAATTTATGCCTGTTGCCGCAGTTTCTCTCTCTCTCTCTCTCTCTCTTTTTCTCTCTCCCTTTCTCTGTCGCTCAAAAAAAAAATTAAACAGTCACGTCTTGTAAAACTGGGGACTTCCAGTCTTTTCCATATTTTGTCTTTCCTAACTCTGTTTCATGGTTCCTTATTTTTTGCAGATTTGTGAGCAGTCATGACAAAATCATATGAGTTCAACTGGCAAAAGCACATCCCAGATTTTATGCAAGAAGGTGCTATATTCGACAGATTTGATGAGGTAAGAAACTCGTGTTCTCCAAGTTTCTTTTTTGTTTTTCTTTGTTCACTGGCTGATTAACTGTTCATATCTGACTGATATGTGTATATGCTGGCTTTGAATACAATTATGTGGCTGCACATAAACTGGTGTCATTATTCTGTTCAGATGTAAGCAGTGATTTTCATGTGATAATTATCTTAGTTCCTTACAAGGCTAATTATATTTTCCCACAAATCCAGTTCCCTTTACTTTCTCCCATGATTGACACCTTCTGGCAAGCTGGCAGCAGTAATACTGTTTGCCTTCCAAAGTATCTAACCATCACAATAAAAATAGCAGATGCTATCTTTATGCAGTACAACACTATAATTACATGTTTATTGCAGTACTGCACAACTTTATGTAGGAGTTTGTCAGGTCCAAGCCATTGGATCTGATGAGGAAACCCCTTCTGATTACTTTCTATTGAAATATATATGAAAGCATCTTCTGAAGACCGCAGAACTCAAAAAATATTGATTGTTGTTGTTCATCTTTTTTAGTACAGACTGATAAAGCTAATATCAAAACTAATATCAGTCAACTAGCAGTTCTTAGGGATCAAAAGAAGGTGAGTTCACAATGAAATTTGTGTTTCAAATGTATTTTTAAACTAATTATCCAAGGATGCAGACCAATGACAAGACTTATAATAATGCTAGACATCGAAAGGCTTTCATTATTACCTTTTTTGTAAGGCCTAGTTTTATCTTGCTATAAAGGTAATATCTTCATCGTCATAGTTTAATCACAGAGTATTTTCTTTTTATATTGGAGACCTGTTCACTTGGACATATTATCTGTGTGTGGAGCACCTGCACTTTGTCTGCTATGAAGAGTATGCTTGTCACATGGTTTGATAATGAAAGAGCTTTGCTTTAGACTAAAAATGATAGTGGAAGATGCTGTTGCTCAGTGGCACATATGACTACAATTTTTAAAAGGGACTTTGACACAAAATAAAATTAGTGTAAAATAATAGGACTGCATAAGTGCATGTGGGCAGACTGATTCAGGGATACATTTATTTTCCATCCTGTCTGCCTGTGACAATTGTTTGTTTATACTAAATTGCACTATATTTGGCTGAATAATTGATCCAGCATTTGAGATTAAATCTTTTTAGTCATATGCAGCAGCCAGATCTTGATGTATGTGAATAAAGTCATGTTGCTGCCCAATTGGAGGTTTGCTTACCTTTATTATAGTGTCATTTAATTTAGGGAAGTGGTGCTGCGAGTCTGTAAATATTTGTCATGTACGGTTATGGCCGTCCAGTTCAATTCAGCTATTTTTTATAGTTCCATTCCAAGCTGGTTGTCTCAGAGTGTTCACTACAGAGTACTGTTTAAAGCAGGTACACACAAATATATAGCATATGTACAATTATTAAAAACAATGACGCAAAAATTAAAGCAAACGTGAGAAAAGGCCACAACTTGGAGGAAACAAAACAGATTCCTTATGTTTGTTGAGGAGTAAAAACCTATAGGGCCCAAGGCCAAATGACTGCCCACCCTTGTTGCCTATGCTAACATTAATCAGATACAAAACATTTAGTGTTTTGTAAGCAGCTTCAGGAGCGGTCAGGTGGTTTTTCAGGCACCTGTGTCTGATCAGCTGCCAATCTTCAGCGGGCTCTTGTGCTTCCCACCATTTTCGAATATGTTAGGAGGAGCACTGAAAGCGAAGAACAGATTTATCCATGAGCTGGTTCAGTACATTATATAATTTAGGTTTGTGTCATTAATAAATAAGTTCCTTTGAGAATGCCTTCCTGTAATAGTCTAAAGGATGTAAGGCATTTTCTCATGGGCGGCACAAACAGTAAGTGAACAATGAGCAGAATATGACATTAGCAAGGACTCTTAGATTAATAAAATATATAATTTACAATTTGTTTCAAATAATTTTGCAAATGTGTGTACTGTAAGACCAGTTTTAGTTCTGAAATATTCAGGAACATGTGGGAATATCTATATGGGACTTTAATTTAGCTGACTTCCCCTCTATACATTCAGGAGATTTGGCCAATGCTTTTGTTTAATGGGCTTTTAATGTTTTACATAAGCTCGTATGCTACTGTAGATCATTCCATAAATGTCACAGATGCTATAAAATTAATTAGAACTAACCAAGATACCCTTTAAGGTAGCTTGACACCTTCATTTTGGTCAGAAATGTGCCATTTGTGCTGAATGTTTATTTCTACACTCAAACTACGTCCAGATATTGTGAGAAGTCTTTGACTCATTCTTCTTACTCTGGACGTTTACTAACATCCTTAGTTATAGTTCCTGATTTTCCTCAAGTTTCCTTTCTAATTCAATAATATCACTAAATGGTAATGAGTATCTTAGTGGTTTCTGGAGGTCAAGTGAGGACAGGAGTATCTTCACTGATCAATATTCCAGTTAATTTGGGACTGTCTGTGCAAAATAGTTACCAAAAAGCATACTGTATGGTTTTTTTTTTTGTGAACCTAAATAGTTTAAATGACTTACACTGATCTGTAATTCTTATGTTAATCTTTAATAAAAGGTGTATTTTTGCTCTCGGTAAAATCAATGCTGATCTTTTTTTAAATTCATTTAGAACCTTTGCATAAAAATAGTACCTAAGATAAGAAGGGAAGCAATTTGCTAAGGATGAAGATATTGTTCCATACTTTAATTTGTACAGATTTTTTAATCTATCATTTTTTAATCAATGAGTTTGAAATCATTTTAAATAAACAAATGTGATATTTCCAGTGTAACAGAGTACTTTTTCGGTGTCTAATAATATATAAACATTTTAGAACCAGCCAAAGGGTATTTTACATTTATTCTCTGTACATTGGATCCTTATGTAACAACTTACAAATCTTTGTGAATTACTTATTTCTAATTGTGCTTTTGTCACCATTCTATTTTGTAATATTTCTGTCTGTTGCCAGGTGAAAATGAACTCTTATTTCCACATACAGATGTTGGCAGAAAAAAATAGTCAGAATAGAAACATAATTGTGGAGCGGAACTCCCTTCATAGCACATTGTTTACAGTTTATGTCTGGCATTTCTGAATGTGCATGATCAGCAAAATGACAAACTTTGATCGTGTAATGGAACGAACCTTGCACATAAATAATTCAAGTAACATTTGTTTTATTAAGCTATTATTGTTACAAACAATAAAAAATATTGTATGAATAATGAAGTGGCCTGAAGTTGACATATAATGGTCAATGGTATTGAATGGGAGGTTGTGGACTCAGTTTTTATTTTCAGTAATTTAACGGTATAACTTTACTGTATTTTGAAATTAACGAAACAGTTTGTCGTATTACTCGGATGTAGTGCCGTCATATGCCGAGTGTGTCTCAGGTTTTAGTGTGGTTTTATAACCCATTTGCAGAGAGAAAGCAACCAGGAGGGCGAACAAATGCTGCCTGATGCAATGAGAGGTTTCTGCCACAGAACGGCATTGGCGAACACACAAAGTACAAAGACAGTGACGAGACATGAGAACAAGGAAAACCTCAATGACTCACTGTACCAACACAAAGGCGGATTGAAGCGATGACAAGTAAACATCTGGTTTGTGGATGCGGTTTGATGTCCAAACACTTGCACGTCATCCTCGTGTACCCTTTATTACCTGGATTGTATCTTTTGCCCTTTGACCGCGATCACGTGACTCTTGTGCGATGTGACAGACCCCAGGGTGGTCTGTCTGGTGCCAGTGGAACTCCCTCACCGGTTTGGGGTCCAAGATGAAATGGGCTGGGACCCAGAGGCGCTCCTCAGGGCCACATCCCTCCCAGTTGACCAGGTACTGAACCCCCCCCGGCCCTGCCACTGGGTATCCAGGGTTCGTCAAATGGTGTATGTAGGGCCGACATCAATAATCCGAGGAGGAGAGGGAGTTGGGTTTGGAGGAGACAAAGGACTGGTGATGAATGGTTTGAGGAGGAAATGTGAAAGACCGGGTGAATCTTCAGTGATGGGAGGCAGCTGGAGTTGGAGTCGGTAGGTGACAGGGTTGATTCAGTGGGTGATGTGGTAAGGCCCAATGAATTTGGGGGTGAGTTTGCTAGAGCCTGTCGCTAGGTTGACATGTTGTGTAGACAGCCAAACCTTGTCACCTGGGTGGAACAAGCGTCTGGGATGGTGCCAGCATTGATGTTGCTGTTGCTACTGGACATTAGCCTGCTGGAGGGTGAAGCGCTGAGCCCTCTCCCAGGTAAGCCGGCACCGACTTAATTTCCTGGATCACGTCCTTTGCCCTTTGGCTGCAACTGTGTAACTTGTGTGCGATGTGACAGAGTGTACTCTGCCTTGCGCAGTACACATTCAGGATACAGAAGGCCAAAACAAGTAGTGCAAACAGTTCATGGATGGAAGTAATTCTTATATCTCAGAGCTTATTCTGTTAATAAATTGAAAAACTTTTATATTATTCAGCTTTTATTATTTGCAACTTAAGTGGTAGAAGTGACTTTGTAGTTATGAATAAATCGAATACAGATAAACCTTGTTTTACGCACTTAACTTGCTTTTGAAAACCTTGTGCCAATTGACACTGTGTATACAGGGTTCCTAATTTCCATTGTTTTAAATGGTAATAATACAAATGTATTCCCAGCACATCCTACAACCTCAAGAGTCCCCCCAAATATCACTAAAATACTGTAAACCTCTTGTAGCACATGGAGGATACAAAATGCTGTGCCACACACCACTATGCCAGTATCACACATGTGGTGCACCGCTCCATGGACCAACATCTTTGTTCACAGTAGGGAGATCAGACCTGTCCAGAGACATGAGCAAGAGAGACAGAGAAGGACTGGGGACTCCACATTCCAGAGTTTATTATTCAATAATAAAATTTATAGTGTTACAGTAAGTGAAGATGATTAAAAATAAACAAGGCAGTTCACTGTAATGAACTGTTACTGTGATCACAGGTGAAGAGCAGAACACTTGAGTGTAAGTTCTGATGGGTGGCTGACCTTTCAGTTCTTTTAATCACTTCCGTCTTCTATCTTATGTGGTTTTCTAGCATTCTTATGTTCTCTCCCCCCCCCCCCGAATGTTTTCTACCTTGTTTGGCCCTATTTTACTTGATTACACTTAATTTATGAGATTAAAATAGAGGTACTGCACAAAAATATCCAAACAAGATGTAAGGATATTAGCAAAGTATGTTCTTTAAAGGTTATCATACTGCACATTAGTATATGGCATATATACATGAGTATGGATGAGACAGTAAATTAGCTTATTGCAAGGCAGTAAGTAAAGGAACAAGCTACTTGTGTGACGTGGACATTGAATTTCTTGCAGAATAATTTTTGGCACTGCAGTTTGGCTCTGGTTATAGTGGAGCATCTGTTGTGCAAACAGGGACCTATCCCAGTTGTGTTCATAAGGTGAGGGCCTAATGCTCTTTTTTACAGAATAAACCACAGGGCTGTTATAGCAAACTAGTCAAAGTGTACAGTGCATAGAGAGGAGTGTTGTGCCTCTCAGCAGATGTACTGCATGCTCAGATGTGGGTTTGAACCCAGCTTCATCTGTGCTTTGTTTACATGTTCTCCCCATTTTATATGGGTTTCCTCCCACAGTCCTAAGGCATGCAGAGGAAGGCAGTGGTAAACCAGTTACGTACCTTCTCTTACCATAAAAGTCATGCAGTCGGTTACAATGGGTCAAACTCTATTCATCAGCAGTTACCCTGCACATCCCAGAGTAAACCTGAATAACAAGCCAATTTGTGGAAATAAAACATGAGTTATATTAGTTTTGGCCAGCAGTAAATGTATTGTGATGAGGTGATACGCTTTGCAGAAAAACATAATTCAAAATAAAAAGCCAGAGTACTTATTATAATGTACTTTTAAAAAAATCATGAATCATGGTATAAAAAAAGTAATGATACTTGTTTGTGATCTTGCTTGGTGCCTTGGGATTCCAACATAATCATTTAAAAATGCAGTGATAAATCTCATGCATTATTTTTTCATCATGCAATTAATAATAAAGGAAATATCAAAAAATGTGATTAATAACAACATTGAGAAATAAAATAAAGCCTGTTGTGTTTTTGTTGACCTGTAAAACAGATTTAAACACTAAACTCTTTTTTAGATTATAATTTCATGGCTTTTTGTAGTCCACTTACTATTATTACCCTGCATAGCATTATTTAATATTTTGATTGCTTGTGTGCATCAACTCTCTTACTGTCATCACTGTCTGTTTGCATCATTTGAAGAGTTGAGATGACTTGATGAAAAAGGAAAGGGAGGAAGTTCAGTGAGTAGCTCAAATTGTCAGCCTTAATGAATGAATGAATGAAATTCAATTTAGTATAGTGCCCTGCAAAATGAGCAACAACACTGTGCAAGCAAATTACACAGACTATCAGTGTTGAAGCTTTCCAGGGTGAAGACTGGTGCCTGGTTCAGATGAAATCACCATGGGGGTGGGGTGAGTGGTGCGTTGGTCTCAGAAAGATCATAGGAGCCCAGCTGAGCTGGCCCATGTGTGCTGTAGGGCTCCAGCCAGACTAGAGAGCATTGAACAGCATGGAGTCTGCCTGTGCTTCAGGTCCCACAGCTTCACCCAGATGAGCTGATCTAATGCATACATGTTGCAACCCACCCACCAAATCAGTGGCACCAGAATACACACACCTTGCCATGTTTGATGTGGTTCTCAATATCTCCAAGATAATGCTGGCTTGTTGTTTCCCTCCCTGACCCAGCTGATAATGCCTGGTCCAGATCCTACAGTCTGTAGTATATCCTTTTGGTGAGGAAAAGGGCCATTTTGAAAATGGCTTTTAATATAAATTTCCCTGGAAATAGCTTAGCTGTTTCCAAAAGATTACTGAGATCATGAGGATATCAGAATCCAGTTCAGAAAGTCATTTGCCACCCAGCTGGAAATGAGGTCTTTGAAATCTGGCACAAAATTGAGTTATGGTCAGTCCCACCAAATTAATTTGTGCAGTTTTTGTCTCATTTGAGGGATGTTACCAATGTAGAAAGAAGGAATTGTTATACTGAAAAATGATGACAAGAGAATACAGCCTATGGTGTTTACCTAAGGACAGCTGAATGATTGAGGTTTCTTACAGCTGTTTATTTTCCCACAGTTGCATCCATTTCCATGGTGAAAATTGCAGGTCTATGCCATTTGTATCAAAACATTGCCTTTTTCATTTAGGTGATGCTTTAGAGTAAAGCACCTTAGTATTAAGCTACTTAACCTAATTTACCCATTTATATTGCTAAGCAGTTGCAGGATGAATACCTTGCTAAAGGTACTACAGCAGGAATTGAGATTCTAACCTAGGTCCTTCAAGTCAAACATGGTAATTTTAACAGCTACAGTACCTGCTGCCTTCTTGTAAGTCTAATGGAACATTTGATGAAAGATGAAAAAAATTCTGAAATGAACACAAATTATAATAAATCCATTTCATTGGTTGGGGAGCTATCGATAGGATTTGTTAAATGCCATGAGCGATTCTTGAACACACTTAACATTTCTGCATGTTTGTTTATAGTCTCACTTTCATTTTACAATACTCAATCATAAAAGTACAGTTTGTTTTATGTTTACATGAAAATATTTTTCTGATTAGTATTTTTTATAAGACTCACTTTTGAGTTATGAAAGAGAACATTTATATAAACCTACAAGGTTTACCTTTTCCTCCCTTGTAAACATTTGGAGCATCAGGGTCTTTCCTGAATTTTAATTATAATCCATGACTAATAATTCACATTTTTTAAATGTTTGTGAAAATATTTTTTCTATGAGTTCAATTAATCATTTCATCAATATTAATTGATAAATAGTATCAAGATGTCCATCACTGTTACCTTAATCTTTCTTCAGAGAATAGTTGTGGAGCTAAGGGCAATATTCACAAACATTAAGCAACCTATTTAAAACTATTTTTCATTTGCTACCTGACATGTACATTTCCATTTCCATTTTGATTTGTAGTACAGCAGTTTAAACATACATAAATACAATGTTTGTTTTGCTAGCATCTTTATCCCATGTCCTGTGACAAGGAGATGTATTGTGCCGGCCACTGATGGAGGAGCACACACTAATGTGACAGCAGCTATGTCCCAAAATCATTACATCTCAACTGTGGTAATTTTATGCTGCTCACTGCTTGCAAATTTGAAATAGACTTCCTTTTATCTAATTTTAGAGTAGAAAGGTATTGTCCTATCAAGATTCAATTCTTTCTGTGCCATTGCCTCAAAGTCTTTATATTCTTCATGTAATAATATTCATTGTTTGCAGTGCATGACCCATTACTGTAATATTACAGTAAGTGATGTAGCTAGAACTCAGAATCAATTCTATGCCAATCAAATTTCATTGTCATTGTACAGATCTGTTCTTATTCTTCCATAGTTATTGCCAGAGTAACAGTAAGTGTAAAAAAAAGCACGATAGGTTTAATCGGGACTTTTTTTAAATACTCTGATCAAGTTAATGTGACTAGTGAAAGTGTCTCATGATACAGGATAGTCTGTTGTTGCATGTTGTTGTTTGCACTCTTTATAATGTTACTATTAATTCATTTACCTGAAAAATCTCTACAAAGTGACTTACAATGATTAATTTGCTATTGATAATTGTATTTGCAGTTTAGGGTTGGAGTATTGTGAAACCTCTCTTGTCATCTTAATTTGACATGCAGAATGTATATACCCTGGACAGGACACAAGCTCATCTCAATGCAGCTGCACTTATTCACACACTACAGGTTATTTAGTCACCAGTTCACCTGAAACACGTCTTTGGACTGTGGGAAGAAAATGGAGTACTCAAAAAAAAAAAAAAACATATTAAAAAGACTTTGAGCTCCGAGATCATTACAGAAACGATCTTGTAAAAGTTTTGTGGGATGTATGTGTTATTACTCTTTTCATTATAACCTAAATGTGAATTTGAAGTTAGACTTTTGTGTCCCAGAATTTGTAGTTTCACAAGGCAGTGTAGAGGGGTTAAGTTTCATAAAGCCTGAGACAGTTTTAATAAATAAATAAAACACTTCATTCCTTACATTATGAAAAACCACTTGTCCAGTGCATTCTCATGGTGCTTACAACTGCTCCTTGAAACACAGCAAGACAGGATATGCTCCTACCATGAGACCCAGACTTCAGTTTAATTTAAATTTTTTAAATATATTTTTTGTTCACTTCAAAACTACATTAAAATTAATCCTACTTTAAAAATGCAGAAAAATTTCACCTCCACAACTCCCTTTTCAATACTTTTTTCTAACTCAGCACATACAAATTTTTGAAGGTTGTCAGCTATGGCTACTGTAAGTATTTTGAATATAGCTACAAAAAATAAAAATAATTTAAGTAACCTTTACATTAAATTTGGCCTATACTCAAATTAATGTTTAGTAACTAAAGTATCTGTTTTAGGCAGTGTATGTATGCATGTATGTATGCAGTGTTCTTCACCTTGTTGTTGACCCACGGTTAGGAGCTTTATATACAGTAAAAACACTGTAGAAGCACATAGAACAAAGTCGGTTGTTCAATATTTTATGTATGTACTTAGTGAGAATATTTTACTGCCAGCTAATGGCAGCAAGTGGAAACACTGGGAATTTCCACTCTAAAACAGAAATTTTATAAAAGAGAAAAGCAAAGAAAATGATATGAAAAATAAACTAGAAAACAAGTAGCGGGTACCTTTGTTCAAGACAGTGATAAGATTAGTACTATGTTAACATCATTAGTGTTTAATTGTTGCCGTTATTGCATGGTGACTTGTTAGATCAGTAATGTGTTTTATTTAAATGACTATTTTGTCAGTTGTATTCTGTATGAGGAATTGCTGGCAAACTGTGTGTATTAGAGCATCCCTCTGTAGGTGGATGTGGCCTGAGAATACTATACATCTCACTGGTGAGGCACTGCAAGAAGCACCATTCTATCTTAATCGTAGGTCCTGTGTTAAACTTCCAGATTCTGTTTGCATTTTATGCTTTTAAAGAGTGAGCTGCTGGCACTGAGCCTGGGTTCAACACTTGATTTACCCAGCACCTTTGGCCATTTGATAAGATTTCTCTGTTTTGCATGGGGATTAGTGGAGCCTAAAATGGATAAAAAGGTTGAAACAGGGGTGTCTAGTCTAAAGTTTAGTAGCTTGAATGATTTAAATGTGTACTCTAAATATTACAGCAGTATATATTCTGTTGATATTTTTGTGCTTAATTGCAACATGGCCATTGTCCTTTCTGTCATCAAGATACTTCATGTCTGCATTGAAAGGACTCACAAAGTATTTTTACATTTATAGCAAATTATCCCCTCACAATTTTATTATTGTCTGTTGTAATGCACTACAATACATTCTCATCAACTATAACATGTTGTAATTCAGTGATACCACGATAAAACGTTTGTGCAGTAACTGGGGGAAAAAAATCTGTTTTTCAGGATCCATTCATCTTCGAACCAAACTGTCTGTTCAAAGTGGATGAACATGGCTTCTTTCTCAGGTGGAAAAGTGAAGGAAAGGTATGGCAACTCACTGAACCACAGGTGTTCAGGTATATCAGATGCCCTCATGCAGATGAGGTCATTACCTTTGGAACAGTCTACATCATTACTAATAAGAAGAAAAAGTTTACAAAGTGGTCAGGACACTATTAGGTAAAAGCAAATATAGTTTCTAGCTATACTGTGGCTTTTTTCAACAATTACCAAATTCTATCCTGAAATACAAGTGTACTTTTGACAGTGTTAATTTGAAGTTAACTGTTTCTGCCATTTTTCTGGGTACTGAGGTAATGGTTTCATTCTACTGATATGCTTTTCTGTTGATCTTCATGTAGGAAGGCCAGGTTTTGGAATGCTCCTTGATCAACAGTATCCGTAGTGCTCAGGTGCCCAAGGTGAGCATCTGCAACACATACTTCTAGCAGCCAATGGCTTTTTCTACCTTAGTTGGAGTTTTATGATCTGACCTGCCTCTCTGCATATGTAGTTCCTCCCCCTTCTCTCTATATTAATGACAACCACTTGGAAGTCTCAGTGAGTAATGTCATACTTTAGTACAAGCCTGATCTTTAATACTTATGAAAAGGGGAATCAAAGTATTAACTGGACTGTATTGTACATGCTCATCACACTTTCATGTTGAAATATTCAGCATTTTTAAAAAACGAAGTTTGCTTTTCACATTTTTCCTTCTATTATGACATGGGCCATGTCTTCCACCTTAGGATCCAAAGATCCTGTCATCCCTGGAAGCTGCAGAAAGTGACTTGGAGGGCCGCATCATTTGCATTTGCAGTGGACCTGACCTGGTCAATCTCAGCTTTATGTACATGGTGGCGGACAGTGCCGACGTTGCTAAGGTAACCCCATTTCCTCTGAGTGTGCTGGGCAAGAACAGGAAGGGAGGCTCCTGACAGCAACAGAGCTGGCTGCTTTTTCATTTCACACCACCCCTTTTACTGATGATCGACATTAAGTGAGCACTTCCTTCTCTGGAAGACAAAAGACTTAATTATCATACAAAATGTGATTTAAAAAAATATACGCACATGCATATAAAAACTTCAGTAAACAAACACTCTGCATTAGTTCTCTACTGCAAGAAATAGGTGCAAAAATGAATCAAAGTCAGCAAAGACTTCCAAAAAAAAGGAGTCAAGGAAGAGAGGCTACAAAGATAGCTGTTTATCTACATTTTCTGAACACTCATCACCCACTGGGAGTTTCTTTAAATTTTTCTTTTTAAAAATGATTTCTATATTGCTACCATTATTACAATAAACCTACAGTCCATTTCTATGTATCATGTCTACTAATGTGTTATTCTGTCCCTGTACTTCAGTGTTCTGTTCATTGTATGGATTTTCACTTTAACTAACATACACTTCACAGATATAACTGTAAATGAAGAATATGTTAAATGAAATCCGTGCTGTAAACCTCTGTGAAGTGGTTTGGAAAAAAAAAAGCCTCAGCTGTGTCTCTATTCTACCTGAGGACATTTTGTTGCCAGCTAATACATAGTAAACATGGTAAATAACTGTGTACATTTGGGATTCTAGCACTCAATCTCAGTGCTCAGTATGGTTACTGGAATTGTGTGTTGTACTCCCTGCATTAATTCTAGTTTAGTTGCAATCTCTGTATGAGCTGCCCAGCTACAATATTTTTTAAAACTAATATTATTCATTGTACATAAGAGTAATATTAGTTTTTACAATATAAGAGTAACCCATCAAATGCTGTGCTGACAAACCACTCCCTGGGAACTGGCCTGTTCTCAGAAGCAACCACATATTTGTGTGGTTCCTGTGCCTTTGGAATAACCCACAACAAGGAAGAAGGCTTTGTGTTCTAGCTGCATCTGCAGAAACTTGAATCATCTGGGTTTGGTTGAGGGAACTTCGGGCTGTGCTGCCATCTAGTGGGTCCAAGTGATGGAATTGTGCTAAGGTAGAAAAAAACTTAGGAAAAAACATGTAAGGAAGGCAATAGTGATGTTGGCAAGATATGATGGAGCAATACAGTAACTGCAAACTGTTTTTACTTTTAAATATCATCTGAAGTTTTCCAGTTTGAGTAGCAATAACCAGAAAATGTCTGACAGAATTGCTTATTTTTTTATGAAAAGCAAAATATTTTAGACCCTTTTGTACTACTGGTATTGTTTATGATTAAAAATCTTGATCTATACAAAAAGTACTCTGATAGTTTAGACAAAACAGAAAATGAGTGTTTTACATTGGATTGTTTAGTGTTTGCTATATAAATGCCTGTTTCAGATGTTTCTCAAAAGACATAGTCAGATTTATAAATGTAATTGGCTGCATTTCCCTGTTTTATTTTGCATGCATCACACAAACAAATGATGTACCAGAAGAGGTCTATCATCTGGCCTCAACAGACTGCAGACAGTCCTAGTGCAAAATGCTTGTGTGCAATTTGAGCAAGATGAATAATAAAGATGAATAATATGTGGTTATTTGTGTCTAGATGCATAGATGGATGTAACAATGGGTAAATGTGAAGCAGTTCCCATGCTGCTTGTTTTTTCACCTACCTGGTTTTTTACCTACCTGGTAAAGATTATCTTGAGTTTTGTCAAGTGTCTGAAGGCATGTCCTGTCAAACATTTGAGAGACATGTATTGTTTCATTTTCCCTGAAACAAAAATGAAAAAATTGAAACCTCTCTGTCTAAATATGTTTAACTTTTCTTTTCCCAGCAATGGATGGAAGGCTTGAAAGGAGTGATTCATAACTTCAAAGCAAACAATGTGTGTCCAATGACCTGCCTGAAGAAACAGTGAGTAGCCTGACCCCCTGAGTGAACTGAGTGCCATCACAGGTCACCATAGGGAGTCCGTCAATCTGCTGTGCTTTGTACTCTTCCCGTCTCTTCCCATTGTTCTTAAGTTTTGCCACTTTGAGTTTCATATTTTATAGTTTTCCACATGGCTTGTTCTTTTGGGAGAGACAATTACATGTGCATGTAAATAAAATATTTGAATAAATGCATTATATTTACAGAATACATTTGCATTAATTTGAGCTTTTGTTCTTAATTTAGCTGGATGAAGTTGTCGTTTCTGACAAACATCAATGGCAAAATTCCTGTAAGAAGGTAATACAAGATCACAGGTGGGATGTAAACTCTGAAAGGGTAACTTCCAAAAGCATGTTCTGTAGCAATTGTGTAGTATTTTAAACAAGTGGAAACTAGATGACTTGAGTAAATACTCTTCTGCAACAGATGACTTGCAGAAAGTTCTCAGAATAAAGCTTTAAAGTATTATAAATCTTATTGAGAGTTCAGGCTGTTCCCCTCTCCTGTGATATTTGGATGTTTTCCAGAAATAAAAGAGTTCCTTCATGCATATTTAACACTTTTCATTTTCTACCAAGAAGTAGATCAGTTCATGAGTTCAAGCAGCCTGAATCATTCTGGTAACAACAGCCATTATAAAACTTTGAACTGAGTAAAACCCAGGAATAAATAGATGTGAAGTGACAGCAATAAAGGAAGAGGAAGGTGTGTTAAAAGTACATTTTCTCTTTGTCCTTCAGCATCACTAGAACTTTTGCCTCTGGGAAAACAGAGAAGGGGATCTTCCAGGCTCTGAAGGAGCTTGGCCTGCCCAGCGGGAAGGTAAGCCTCAGAGATGCAGTAAGCAGAGTCCACAGAAGAGCCTCATGAATGCAGGTCAAGCAGGTGCTGTGTCTCACTGTATAATCTGGAACTCTCTCTACAGAATGATGAAATCGAGCCTTCCGTCTTCACATTTGACATATTCTATGCCCTTACCCAGAAGATATGCCCCCGGATCGATATAGAGGAGTTATTTAAAAAAATGTGAGTTCATAAAAATAATTCCAGCTGTATATAAAAACATATATATAACTTATTAGGAAAAAAATCACAGCAGTATAATTATAACGTCTTTATGTATCATGAAAAAGTCAGGGGATGTAATGTGTAATTTTCTGTTTTGAATAATGATTAACAGAGACATAAAAGCAAATACTGTATTACTGTGACCCTGTTTTTGTGTTGGTTCGTCTTTTCAGAGTGCAGCCAATTTTGCACCCTGGGACAGTCTGCATCTGCTCTACTAACGTCTTTGAGAAACCTAACCCGCTTCAGTAGTTTTATTATTAACGTGTTTGATAAACTAACAGGTTTTCTCATTTTTAAAAAATTGTGAGAAGTGGTACGCTAGTGAATCTGTTCTATAAAATTATACTGTGTTGCAGTTGATGAGAGCCTTTCTATTTATTCATTTTTCATTAATTAAAGATTTATAACAGTTTTTTCTAATTAATTCCTTTTCAGCAATGGAGACAAAACTGATTATTTAAGCGTAGACCAATTAGTCAGCTTTCTGAATGAAGTAAGCTTTTTCATTCATTAACTTTTCTGTGCCACAGCTTGCTTCTCCGTCCCTCCACACTGCATGTATCGTGCTGTCCATCACTTTTTATGTTCCTGCACTGCACAGTGTAACCACAACAACCCCGTCTGTCCTGTCTTGCTTTGCATCTGTCCTGTCTGTGTGGTTTCTTTTTGCCCTAATATGTTATAGCTTTAAAATTTCACTGAAAAGGAACACTGTAAATAATGTTGTTGACATTTCAGTTCACACAAGAATCTTCGCTGTTGTGTGATACTTTGATAATTTATTGTTTTGAACTTTACAGAAATGATTTGTTTTGCCTTTGCTTTCAAGCTTTGTGCATTGTGTACCTGTGTTAACATGTTTCATTCAGTATTCAAAAAAGTACTTGATCATCTCTGATCATCTGTGAACATTCATCCCTCGTTTAGTTAAAGTGAATAAAACGGTTATTATGTAATTGTTTTAGTTTGTCACTACTTTTCTTCCAAATTCCTGTTACATCTAGAAATTAATGTTGTTTTTCTTGGACATTTCAAGATGCAAAATTTTTTTTGTTGTTTTGCTTTTCCAGCACCAACGAGACCCTCGGCTCAATGAGATTCTGTTCCCATTCTACGATCATAAAAGGGCGATGCAGATAATAGAGAAGTATGAGCGAGACGAGGACCTTAAAAAGAAAGGTAATCAGGAGACAGTTTAGCAAATTCATCTTCAGTTTGCCTGTTTCTTCCTATCCCTTACACAGAAACTAAATGTTTTGTTTATTGGTGTTCTATAAATCTGTACAAAATTTTTTTTTGTGTGGTTTATTTTGTTCGGGCAATTTCTGGTCGATTTCTAGTTGTTTTTGACAATTTTCCCTTAAAGAAAGAATGACCTGACTTTTTATTTTCCTCGTCTGGTGGTGAATTAAGGTTACAATTGTGATTTATTGCAGTCAAAGGATTTTTCCTGAAAGTTATTGTGTTTTTGTTGATAAACTGCAAAGTACTAACAGAAAAAAGAACTAAATATAAAAATGTGTCAGTGTACATTAATCAAGTTTCTCATTTTTACAACTAGAACCTGTTACAGCTTCCAGAGTGTACACTACTGTATTACAGTACATACAGTATTTTTCTATTGCAGTACAGTGCTGTTATTTTTTGATTTTCTAAAAAATTTTATTCTGATTTTTATTTGTTTTGATTAATTTTTTTAAACTATGAATAAGCTTCTATTAAAAGTACGTTACAGCAAAGTTTCCATTCATATACAGATATTTAGGTATTAAGTTTCTAGAGCCATTATCGCAAAAATTTGCATATTGGTAGTTTGGATCCCGATGGATTCCTGTGTGTTGCTGTTGGTCTCCGTATCATTGTCTGACCCTTTATGCCAAGGTCTACCACACTGACTTCTAGTCCTTTTTGTCTGTAGGTCATATGTCCAGCGATGGGTTTTGCCGATACCTCATGTCAGATGAAAACGCCCCGGTATTCCTGGATCGCCTAGAGTTGTACCAAGATATGGACCAGCCACTGGCCCACTACTTTATCAGCTCCTCTCACAACACCTATCTGACTGGGCGACAGTTTGGAGGAAAGTCTTCCGTGGAGATGTACCGGCAGGTTCTCCTTTCTGGATGCAGGTACACAATGGATACAAAAAAAAAAGTTTGTTTTTAATGGTTAAAAAATGTACCACCATATAAAAAATAATGCACAGTGTATGCTGTCCAGGGAAAATAATAATAGGGAAGTTGTTAGGCATCTTCCATGAATTGAATTTAGAATTTTGTGCATTTTTTTCAGTACTTATTTGCTGTAATGTTTTCTTCAAAATACTTGAAATGACAACTAATGCATGGATTAAATACTTTGAGAAAATTGATTTACAATTTGCAAACACAAGGATATTTTCCCAACCATTTTAATACTCTGACTTGGAAAGCAATGGCTGTTTTTTCCTTGCTTTTTTCTTGTACACTCTTCGTCAGTCTTAGTAGCTCCAGCAATATTTATGAAATGCAGGGTTGTGCTACACAGCAGCAAATGATTGTGAAGTGTTTGTTTATCCTGTAGGGATGATAGAGCAGCAAACAATTCTGTACAAGGACATTGATGAAAACTTGGAAATGATGAAAATTCTTTCTTCACAGTGCTGTGCTCTAAACCATAAGCTGTCTGTTCACATGTCCAGGTGTGTGGAGCTGGACTGCTGGGATGGAAAAGGAGAGGACCAGGAGCCCATTATCACCCATGGAAAAGCTATGTGCACCGACATCCTGTTCAAGGTGAGTGTCCGCTGCCCTCATGCAGGAAGATTAACTACACTATGATTAGGTCTTTTTCATATCAACAAAAAGTGTGTTGGGCCAGTGCAAAAGTTTTGGAGTTTTTTCCTACTTACTATACTTTTTTCTGAATTTTTTATAGAACTTAAATTGTGACTATTTCAAGGGGCTTTTGTATTATGTTGTTTTTATTGATTGTGGTTTAGTGGTAAAAGTGACCTTGGAGTTATGAAGAAATCAAGTTAAGCTGTTATTGATTTTGAATGTAGTACTGGATGAATTGAGTTACAGACAGTCTTCCAGTCTCAGTTCTGTTTGTAAGTTGAGGAACCAGTGTATACCTTTCAGAAGGCATCAGAATTGACTTTACACTATGTGAACTTATATGTTATTGAAGTGTGGCTCATTTATAACATGCATGTTGGATTATATTAGTGTCTAAACCATTTCATTTTTCACCATTGTTCCTAACTGGCTACGTGATGTCAAATGGCAAATATGGCAGAAGGGGTTCACTTTCTAGCAAGCTAATAGCAACATAATTAGTATCAAGGATTCAAGAAAATATATTTCACACAGTGTCATGTCTACTTAAATTGCAATAAAGCATTTCTCATCTTTGTAGAATAATGATGGTTCTTTCAGAATGATTCAGAAGTGCAAATATATTGCAAGCTATAGCAGAAGCCTCTGCTCACACTGTCATTTCTTATCTGATTTTTAGGATGTGATTGTAGCCATCAAAGAAACAGCATTTGTAACTTCAGAGTACCCTGTGATTCTCTCATTTGAAAACCACTGCAGGTGACTGATGTTCTGCGTTTTACTGTGTTCAGTAATATAAAATCTACTTTTTCATGTGCCTTGAATTAAAAACATACTTTATATACAGTAATGACAAGCGCTGTTTTTACTTGCATGTTTTTCTCAGTAAACCACAACAATACAAGATGGCAAAATACTGTGAAGAAATCTTCGGGGATCTCCTGCTCAAGCAGCCGCTGGAGCCGTTCCCAGTTTGTGTTTTTGCTCTTTATTTCTTTGTGTGTGTTTACATATGTGTCTCTTTGCAACACCATTACATTTTACAAGCGCATTTCCATTGTTTCCTCACACAGATTGAACCTGGAAGATCGTTACCATCTCCCAATGACCTCAAAAGAAAAATCCTCATCAAAAACAAACGATTAAAGCCGGAAGTTGAACAAAGTAGGTTTCTTCTTTGTTCGTTATGGGGCAACATGAATCTGATCAGAACGAACCTTTAAATAATCTCCAAAATATATTTCATTGGGTCAAGGAATTTGACTATTTTGTCAAATTAAATATTAAAGAAAACTGTTATAAAATATTAAAGTTAGTTTGCTTGTTTTGCTTTTTCGACTGATAGACAATGGTTAGCTATAGAGCTTCAGAATTAGTAAAACTGTTAAACTGACTGCTTTCAGAGCAGTTGGAGGCCTTTAAAAAGCAAATGGAAGCTGGTGAAATAAGTACCCCCGCCAGTATCCTGGAGGATGAAAATGAAGAGGAGATTGAAAACAGTGAGCATTCATAACTACTATCGGATGCAGCCGGAGTTTTTTTTTTTTTTTTTTTTTTTTTTTTAAACAGGTGTCAGAATTTGACTCTGACTGTCCAACAAATGTAAGTTAATTATGTTCATTGTCATGACATTGGTAAATATTTTCTTTTTTTCCTTGTGCATTTAATACGCTGCACAGCTGATGTAAAAGATGTGAACCCTGAGCTGAAGAATGTAAGCAATTTGTCACCAGATGAGCAGAGTGAGAAGGAGACACACATTAACAGTGTTAAAAAGGTGGGATCCCAGTCTGATGTTCAGTTTGTATTCTATGTCACATTTATTACTAACAATATGCAGTACACAAATATATGCTTCGAAGTGCATACTTTTTAGTATGGGAGTGTGGCAGATATTACCCTTAGAAATTTACAGCTGGAATTGTAAATGTGCAGTAGAGGAAAGTAGCTCAGTTTATGCCTTAATGTTGTTTTAACTACAAAGCGTGCTTGTAACTACCACTCGTGTTTTTACACAGAAGTGGAATCATATTTAACAGCTTTAATAAAATAATTTGATCGGATATACAAATACATTTCCAGTCATACTGAGTTTGCTATTGTACAAGTCAGAAACAAAACAGAGAATCTCTTTCTTAACGTACAGGTTTTTGCACAAATGCCCATTTTACAACAAATGAACATTTCTTCACAGTAGAATTTATAATTGCACATCTGACATTTTATTGTGCTTTAGTTTTTCAATGTATTTATGATTTTAACTTTTACATGATCCAGTGGTCCAAAGGGGAAGTTAATACTGGTGTTATTTTTGGTTGATGTTTGTAAGGTTGTGGATGATGAGGTCACAGAGATATCAGAAGCAACAGAACCCACAGACAACACAGATATATCTGAAGCCTCAGACCAGGACAATAACAAAAAGGTAAATGGGGTGTATGGATAAGACTGGCCTCTCTGTGACACTCAATATGCATATTAAGAGTTGAAGGACAAGATGTAACAGCCTGTCTGAATATGATACAATCCCTTAGAAATTTCATTAAAACATAAACTTACAAATGGGTACAGAGAAATCCAGTAACTTTGTACCTCAATTGGTTTGACTTGACCTTCACAGACAGCATATTCTCATGGTGTACTGATAATATTCCAGTAATTCATTTCTCAAAAGCAGAAATATCACAGTAACAGAATGAAACTTAAGTCTTTAAACCAAAGGATGCTTCTTTGAGTAACATCTTGCTTTGTTTCAGGGTACTCTGCTGCAGTAAATGCATAATAACTCCCAGCATGCATAGCATTCAAAGCTTGATTGTATGGTGGCTCCTCTTGTTACAAACAGTTGAGTGATGAATTTTTACAGATGCTACCATTTCCCAGTTTATTTTTTTTTAATTGCCTTTCTTTACTTCCCTATTGCCTAAAAAACGTTTGTTTGTGCTGTAAAAGCAACTTGCATTTATGTAGTCTGCCAGTAGATGTCAGAAGAATCACCCAGTGGAAGCAGATTTCAGGTCTCAGTTGTGGTTGTACAAGGAGGAGCCAGTATATGTCATATAGGCCAGATAAAGTGAAATGTACTCTTTGCATGTTGAACAGGTTGGTGAAACAGCAGAGGATGATGAGCAAGCCTTGATCGCCTCTTATAAGTATGTGGGAGCCACCACTAATATCCATCCTTACCTCTCCGCCATGGTCAATTATGCCCAACCTGTCAAATTCCAGAGCTTCGAAGTGGCTGAAGGCAAGTAACCCCCAACAAATATCGTGGTGGAAAAAAGATATTAAAATCTGCGTGTCTCCAAGGATAGCCCTTAATTCAAGCATCTCTTTAATTTTCAATTCAGACGTGATATTTCTGTGTAACATGTGGAATGGTACACAAGGAGGCAGTGCATCGCAGGAGAGTATGCTATAACTTCATCAGCATACAGAGCACACTGTTTCTTTCCTAACAGCTCCCACTCACCCTTCCTCTCCTGGAGTGTGTTTCTTTTTCGACTGCTTTTTCCTAAGTTCTGTACTTTTCTGTCTCACTCATCTGTTTTGTATCTTTTTAAGTTTGCCACAGTTTGTTTGTAGGAATTGCACTGGATTGATATGTTGATATACAAGTAGATGTATGTCCACAAATGCACTGTTTATATCATATACACCATATGATATGTGCTATAACGCCAAGTCACTTATTGAAGCTATGCTGGTGAAGGCCATGTGTGGCGCCTGGACTGTTGTGCACTTTCACTGGAGAACTCTTCATGCATGTGTCAAAGATATAAGGTGTGATTTTTACATTGTTTTCTGTTATAGTTATGGGGATGTGATTGCTAAGGCTTCTGACAAATCCTGGTTTACAGGATTGTAACAATCACTTGAATCATTACAGAAATCATATACATTAGCTCACACTAAATAGATTTTAAATAATTTTTCCCTGCGCCATTTTTAACCGAATTAATTCTTATCCAGTCATTTTTTACACATGTCTGTCCATTGTCTCATAACATACTGGAAGGTCCACAGGGCAGAGTCAATGATCTGGTCCAGTACACACAGCCAGCCATTCCAGCCAATGGCTATGTGCTGCTCTGCAGGCTCTGTAGTGCCCAGCAGGAGGCATTCTGGTGCAGTGGTCTACTGAGAGACCTTGCCTAAGCAAAGCATCTTCCTGCATTTTCTGAGCCATTTCCAACTGCTTTTTTCAACTGGCAATTTAATTTAGACATGTGCTAGTAATTGCATAACTGCCTTATTTATCTGAGCCATCTAAATTTTACTGCCAGTTGTGAGCTCTCGTGATTATGGAATGAAATTTAAGATGCCAAAATACAAAATCTGAGGTGTATCCTCCCTTGCCTAGCATCCTCTGCCTCTGGGATAGGTTTGGACTGCTGCGTCCCTGTGTGGGATAACCAGTTAGCGCGAGTGAGTGTGAAATGCATATTACCCCTGAGTCTCACATATGTTTGTAAGCTCAATGCTGAATGGTTAGCTATGCTGTTTACTGTCCCTATATAGCTAGTAGTACAGCAGTATAGAACTACGTGTAGGTATGTTTGTGTTTTGTCAAATAGAAATTTCATCTATTTTTGTGATTTTAGGCAAGAAAATGACATTGCAGGTTATTTAGATTACATTCAGTCTTTTTTTGTACTATTGTGCAGTATAAGACACTAATATTTCAGTCATCTGCACAAATTTGTGAACAAAAATCGCCACATTTTTAATTTTTTTACTAAATCTTACTGTATCAGCTAATAGTTGCTAGTTGTTAACTTCAAGGTTTTTTTATGTAGTTATAGGTATTGATAATCTATTATAGCAAGGAAGTAAGATGGAGATGCTTCCTTTGTGGTCTGCTGATTGAACTCGCTGCTTCCTACGGGGCTTTGCACGCTTCGCTGTCTCCCCAGTTTCTCACAGCTGACCTTCTGGCTGAGTTCTTCGCCCAAAACGCATTGGTTTTCTGTGAATCAATCACATCCCCGCATAATGAATCCTCCTTCTCCTCTTCCACTGCAAATTTGTCCAACAACATCTTACATAGATGAGCAAAAGTTAATGTTAATGACACTGAAATTATTATTGTTTTAAAAAATATATTTGGAATTAGACCCTTTTTTAAGATTTTGAATGTATTCAAAAAGCATTAGTTATTTAAGATCCATGTATCAACTCAGTGAGAGCAACAAAAGAAAACTAACACAGATTTACATACTCATTAGTTTTGGTACACTTAAAAATATATATTAGATGATGGCTTTTAACAATTGCTTTTTGAATACAAGTACAATTAGTACAATTTCAAAAACTTTTGACAAATTTGCATTTTATTGCATCTAGAAAATGAGAAACTGTTAATCTTATCTAATGATGTTTATGCCTTAACTGATATGGTTAAAGTAGTGATATTCTAAATGTACACAGAAAAAAACTAATAGCTTCTGAATGACACTGTCATTTTAAGTTTTAACTTTTTTAAACTTTTTTTAAAGTTTTAACTCTTTATGACATAATTTATCAGTGTCTTGCCCATATTAATAAGACAGGAGTAGATTTATAGAAGAATAAATTGCATGCATAATAATTGATTTTGTTTTGATTTTAGAAAAAGACCATATATATATTTCAACTTGGTGATAGTTTTGTGGTATAACTGCTGCCCCCTTGAATTGTTCTTATAGAAAGGAATGTCCACCACAACATGTCCTCTTTCAACGAGTCTGTTGGTCTGGGATACCTGAAAACAAATGCAATAGAATTTGTTAAGTATCCTTTTTAGTTTTGAAAGTCAGTTATCTGAATGGACTGAAATTGCAGACTGTAAATTGCTTTTTGGTCACTGTTGTTTGATAAAATGATGTTACAGTTTTTATGTTAGAAATCAAAATGATAAAATTCTGAAATTTGTTCCTTTGGCCTTTTCTTTCCTCCTGTCAAATTCTCTCATATGTGGTCCAGCAAATGTGCTCTCGGGTTGTAAAACAAGGCTTTTCCTAACCCAAGTGGTCCCTGTGGAGACATGAGGGCCAAGCTGTTCTAATCTAAAAATAATCCATGTACAATCCTTCATCTCCTGTCCTTTTTTTCCTCAATGAGATGCATAGCTATAACAAGCGACAAATGAGTCGGATCTATCCTAAAGGAGGCAGAGTGGATTCCAGTAATTACATGCCTCAGATCTTCTGGAACGCTGGCTGCCAGATGGTGTCTCTGAACTTCCAGACCCCAGGTAACACAGGCTGCATGCCTGTGCCCTGTCGTGCATTCAGATGGCCCCCCCTTCCCTGGGCAGATGCCACAGCAACGCTGAGGGCTTTCTGGAGAGAGCATATGGCTGTATGCAGAATCACGTGTGCGGAATCATGAGGCATGAGAAGGGGGAGCAGGACCAAAATACTGCAGTAGTAACAGTGGGTTGAGGAGGTGGAAGAGCACAACACAGCTTCCTGTTGAGATACATTAGCATTAGGTTTTACACACACATACTGAGCTTTGTTTTGAGAAAAATGGGTGCTGCATGCAGGGAAGTGTAAGAATGAAAGCTTCCACCAGATTAAGAAACACCAGCATTGCGCCAAAAACAGGAACAAAAAAAAAAACAACACTGATCACTGCCAGTTCTGTTACATATGGACCTCAGTTTAATTGAATTGTGCATGCACTAGTGGTTGCACATCAGATTTTTGTACATCATAAAGTCAGGTCAAACAGCACTGTTGAACTTACTGTGCTTCTAATACTGTGCGCACTTTTACTTTTCTTACAGATTTAGCAATGCAGCTGAACCAAGGGAAGTTTGAGTATAACGGGTCCTGTGGGTGAGTGACAGCTCCGCCATTATCATTTAGTGTAGGAGCGCTGTACCTTCAAGCCCATAAATTAACTGTGTCATATTCTATTAAGAAATGCCAGAGGCCTCCAACAACTACTTGGCATATTAAAGGAAATGAGAGAACACAAAAGACAGTCTCATCTCACAAAAAGAGACACAAATGGATAGCTTAGCAGTGGGAACTCAGTACATGATGTAGCCTCAGGCCAGGACTTAATTTAGTAGAAAATTATTTGTCTTAATGTTCCTTTTTGTTAATGTTGTTCTCTGCCTTACACTATGTAACGTAGTTAATTAAACCATACTAAATATTGGAAAATTACCTTGGATTGATTCATTTTTATTCTAAAAAAAAACACCTTTGCTTAACATCAGTGAATATTAAAAGCTAGAATTGCTTAATCAAAATAGATTAGTCTTGTGCTCTTTCATATTTGCATTTTGTTAACAATTACCACTTTGGATATATGTGACAACAAGCCACATAAGGGCTGTTGTAGGATACAGCTAACATACATGGATAAAAGCTTTGACATTAAAAACGCTTGAGCTGGTGTCCCTCACTATGCTCAGGTATTTGCTGAAGCCGGATTTCATGCGTCGTTCTGATCGTATGTTCGACCCCTTCTCTGAAACCCCTGTGGATGGAGTGATCGCAGCTACCTGCAGTGTTCAGGTGAATGCTGTATGAAGAGGTTATGCACATTGTGTTACTGTTTTTTTAAAGACTGTGGCCAAATGCTCAGAATGGGTGAAATGGTGCAGATCCTTTTATGTTACAGGTGTTTTCTGGACAGTTCTTATCAGACAAGAAGATCGGCACATACGTGGAAGTGGACATGTATGGCTTACCAACAGACACCATCCGCAAGGAGTTCCGAACAAGAATGGTGATGAACAATGGCCTTAACCCTGCTTACAATGAAGAGCCTTTCGTTTTTAGAAAGGTTGGTTAGTGGTCCTTCTTTGAAGGTGTCTCAGAGTGTTAATTTTATTCTAATGAAAGGTCTTATTTAGCTGGTTAACAGGAGGGTCCAGTCCCAGTTGAGATGTTGCTCTCAGGCATTTTCTCCAAAGTCATAGTTCATCATCAATTTGCTGTTTGGTACCTAAACCAGACGGTGCAGTCAACACCTTGTAGATCAGCTCTGTTGTTCTTGCTGTTCGTGCTGAGATTTAATTTGTCCACCTCTGCATTTAGCCTCAAACACCTTCTGCAACACACTAGTCCCAGCAGCTCTCTTTGTGTTCTATGTTTCCAGAAAAAGGTTGAGGTTGGGAGGCAGGAAATGTGCTGAGCACAGCAAAATGTGCTGCCACCATTACAGACCATAAATCACTGCCAACATTGTTCTCCTTCACGCCACAGTGCTCTTTGAACTGCCTTTATTACAGTGTCACCCCCAAAAGCCACAGCTTTTCTGGTGGTGGTGAATGCTGCACCTCACTGGATGGATGAGACACGAGTTTCAGTCCTGCAGGCATACTGTGCACATTCTATACATTTATGTGGTTGTGATTTCTCTGGCTTTATTATTTTCTCCAGTGACTCTACAAACTCCTGGTTAATATTTCACATGCTAACTGTGGGTTTGTAAACAAAATCTAATGTGCATTACTTTACCTATTATAAAATTTTTAGTTTGTCAAATTTGGTTTGCTGCTGAAGTGACTAAAAGCTGTTTGAAGCCAGAGAACAGAAGTTTTAGATTCCAAATAAATATTAGTGTAAATATCCAAAATACCATCAAGTAACCGTAGTCACACAATGTCCTATATATTATTTTCACGATGTAAAAATTGTCAACTCATATGTCATACCTTTTTCACTAATACACGTCTTATGTGGATAACTGCTGTTAGATCAGATTTATTAGGCAACCATTCTTCTACCACACTGTGTTTCTACCAAACATGATAGTAGTGCTCTGTGGTCTTCACACCACTCAAAAGTGCAGGAACTACACTACCAGATCACTTGAAGAAAAGACTAGATACTGAAGAGTGTAAGTCACCCGCATTGCACCCTGTCCATCCAGGTGATCCTGCCTGACCTAGCTGTGCTGAGGATTGCCGTGTACGATGACAGCAACAAGCTGATCGGCCAGAGAATCTTACCCCTGGATGGGCTCCAGGCTGGATACAGACACATCTCCCTGAGGAACGAGGGCAACAAGCCTCTCTCACTGCCGACTGTCTTTTGCAACATTGTGCTGAAAACCTATGTCCCAGATGGTTTCGGAGGTGAGCCTTGCAATACTGTACTGTAATGCCATTTTCCATCCATGAGTATCTCTATGTTTATGTTGCATTCAATATTGATGGTAGGTTGAGGAGCCAAACAAAGAAATGTCTCTAATGAGGCTGCACAACGTAAAATAATTCATTAAAAAGCAATTGAAAAAGATCTAGTACTCAGCCTTGCTTCTTCTTCCTGAGGCTTTTTTAATGTACGGAGGCAAATCTGTGGGCTCGCATCCGGTTATACATCAGCGCTTCTATTCTAAACAAAGGCCATTCTTTAAAACCTTTATTTATTTGGATATAAACTGAATTTTGCTGTACAGAATGAAAGTTAATAGGAGTACTTTATACACAGTTTGTTTAAAGCAAATTCCAGGAGATGGAGCTTAAAAAGATCTCACTTCTGGCATAAGTGTTAAGAAAAACAAAACACACATATAGTACGATGCAAAGTCAGCTCTAGTACACTGTATCTATTATCCTTGAATTTTCATCTACATGTTTCAGTAGTAAATATTTTTAATTATTTGTTCCAGACAGTGTGCTTGAGTGGAAATGTGAAATCTTACTGTTGCAGCTATTGTGGATGCATTGTCCGACCCTAAGAAGTTCCTGTCTATCACTGAGAAGAGAGCAGACCAAATGAGGGCAATGGGGATCGAAACAGTGAGTATCTCTCACATATAGGAAACAGCCCAATGTATATGATATGATTTAACATTAAACTTTGAACTATGTTTACATATCTTCAAGTTTACTGATTTTAGAGAAATATGGCAAAGAATATCCTTTGTGATGTTGAATTTATATTGTGGTTGTTATTTTTAATGTTTTAAAACTGAAATGAGCAACAGATTCACAGCAAATACAATATATTCAAGCTGATGCTATAATAAAGATTATGTAAAAGTTATCTTGTAAATCATACTGGACTAAAGGCACAATGGATGTAATTAATGTAAGAGCTTCTCAGCTGCTTCTATGTACTGTAGGACAGGATAGTTTCAATTTGTCAATTTTTCTATAGTGATTCACACTATTTACTATAACTGGTGCAGATGGCACTGAGACATAAATCCAGTCATAACAATGTATCCTGGTTTTTTTTTATGTAGCTTAATTTTTTGTTGCTCCTTGGTCAGGTATTTCCATGCACTACTGGCATACTTGAAATTAATGAAACTGCATCCCAGCTTGACATTTGTAAGACAGTAATATTTCAGTTTAATTAATTTCTTGGATAGCATTTCTTGCAGATCCACTGCTACTTATATGTAGACACTTGATTCATTTGTAAAAAGAAGTACTGCATTGTAAATAATGTATTTGTACTGGTGCATTTTGAGTCTGCAAATCAGTGACCCAAAGATGAAAATTCACAAGTTCTTGAAATGACTACATGTCATGTAGGTCACAGTTTCTTGTTTTAAGGTGGTGGATCTGTTTGCTTTAAACTTTTACTTTGTTACTGTGTTTACTGTGGTTATTTAAGGAAAAAAATATTGTAAAAAGCCAGGGCCATTTGTCTGATGGGCAAATGTGGAAGGAAATTTTTACATATGACATTTGGCTAAAACTGTTGGCCAATGAAGAAAGATAATTAATCTATAGGTATATATGGTGATTTTTTTTAAATCACTTTATTTTACCATGTAATTCTACAAATATATGATGCGATGCTTGCCCCCCCACTCTACACTGTTGTTCAGAGTGACATTGCAGATGTGCCAAATGAGAGTGCAAAGAATGACAAAAAAGGCAAGGTGAATCAGGTGAAGGCCAGTGTAACTCCACAGACCAGCTCAGATATGGGACAGACGTCTACATTAGGCCAAACCAACAGCAGCGATGCTAGGAAAGGTGAGCTAAATGTGTACCGCTTTTTCGCTGCTCAAACCTGGACACACTGCTTTGTCCTGTTTTTAGCCATGCTCTTCTGCTCCTGAGATCACGTTAATATTGCAGCCTCCATGTACATTCTCTGTTTTCGCATATATGAGTCCAAGGATAGTACGTAAAAATGGTTCCTGTACTCTTCCAGATACTTCAGTGATCATGCCTCAGGTTAACATTGATGACTTGAAACAGATGAAGGTAGGACATGAAGCTGTGCTCATCTTGCTGCATGATTCTATCTCTGGTCAGCCTGGTTTCACTATCACAAATGTTCTGTATCAAATACACGTTAATGTGATAAACTTAAATTCTTCTTGATTCTGCACAAGTTAATGCAACAGAGGAAAAAGCAGTACTCACCACCAGAAGTTGTTAATATTTCCTGCGCAGAAGTTAAATCCTTTCATTCCGTAGTTTGTGTCTGATTCAATGGATGTGTGATTTGCGTGCGATTCCCAAAAAAATGTTCTATAACTGTGTCAAGGAGATAAATGTATCACTCGTTCGCTGAACTATTTCCTATTACAATTGCGATCAATAGGACTGAAAGGGCTAAGACTGGCAAGAGTTGGACATGGAACTGGACAGTCATTATAGGCTTTGTAAACTAAACACTGGCTTCTAAATGTGAAATCATAGATACAGTCTTTGTTGTATTTTGAAGACATCTCAATATGCTTTCATAGACATACCTTAAACTTCTGAAGAAACAACAAAAAGAACTCAGTGCTTTGAAGAAAAAGCATGCAAAGGTAAAATCAGTTTACTTTGTCTAACTCCTCCTTATTTGTGCTTTGAAATTGTCAGTGTAATGATTGTGCTGTTCTAGTCAGTGGTCCATCATCACATTGTGGATGCAGCTTTACACTTACAAATATTACAGTTATGGGGGTACGTGGAAAAATGATAATGGCTCAGGATGTCTGCTTGTTTATATATGAAAATCTATGATTTTAATTATGCAGGTATTATACAGTCTAAAACTCAACAGATGACAGAAGTACTTTCAATTCCAGGAACAAAGTGCAATGCAGAAATCCCACTGTACCCAAATGGACAAAATAGTGGCTCTTCACGATAAAGAGAAACTAATGCTTGAAAAACTGCTGGAAAAGGCTATTAAAAAAAGGGGGTAATGACCACATCACATATGAAAATATGAAAACGTGAAAATTGTTAGATATAAATTAATTTATGGTCTTTCACTAATATTAAGCTCTTTTTGGATTAACTGCAGTGAAAATAGTTGTCAAGAACTGAAAAAGGAAACAGAAATTAAAATCCAGGCACTGACTTCAGACCACAAAGCTAAGGTAAAGAATCAAAACGAGCAATTTCTCTTTCTTACCATGCTTTCTGTGGACTCAGCCATTTAGTCTTTGAGGAGGAAATGCAAGTGGCACTGTCTCCCCATTGGACTAGGTGAAGGACATCGTGGCACAGCACACCAAGGAGTGGTCAGAGATGATCAACTCTCACAGCGCGGAAGAGCAAGAGCTGAGGGACCAGCACGTGCTGCAGCAGTGTGAGCATCTCAAGAAGCTCATGTTGGCCATGCAAGAGCAACAAACACAGAATCTCAAGCTCATCCACGAAAGGTAGTTGTATGCAGCCATGTGAGTTCCAGCAGGTTGTGTGGCCTGCAAGGATTCATGCATTCTCACCAAAGCCAGGGGGTTAAGGAACTGGGGTTCAGGTTCTCGTTATTTTAATCTGTGATGGAAACTTTGAGCATTGTTACTATTGAAAATCAAGATAAATTTGGGAGAAACAGGTCTAGCCACAGATATGTTGCTCTTAGTTTCTAGGCAAAAGTTGAGCATTTTATTACCAGGTGTTATATTGTCTGTTAATCCTCCATGAGTATAGTTTTTTCCTTCCAGTGGACATTTATACATACCACCTACATACAGACATATAAACAAACATACTGGAGTACATGGTGTATCAGTGTAGGTTTCTATGTATTGTATGTTGTAGGAAGTTACTAGAAAGGTATTGTTACTTTCCAGCTACAGCACTATATGATCCTATCTAAACAAGAACATTTCTTGTAGCATCCCTGTTTATTTTTAAGTATGTCTAATTTTGACTTTAATTGCCACTTACAGACAGAGCAAGGAGATGCGTGCTAACCAGGCCAAGACTTCTATGGAGAATAGCAAAGCTATCAGCCAGGACAAAACAATCAAAAACAAGGCTGAAAGAGAGAGGTACATTTTATGTACCTACATGGTAAATCAGCCATTATGTCATGGAACATTTTTCTAAGACATTGGAACCTTTCACTTTTAAAAATGCAGTCCAGCACATTTCAGGACTTAGCTGTTCTGGCTAGTTAGGAAGTAATTTGTCATAATGGCTTATTTTTGCTTTCATTCTATTCAGGCGAGTTCGGGAATTGAACAGCAGCAACACCAAAAAATTTCTTGAAGAAAGAAAAAGGGTAAGTGGTGTTCATTTTCATTATTATTGAATGCTGAAGTATCATATTCTAAAACATTCGTTAAACATTTATGTAAACAATTCTTGATTTAAAGCTTGCCATGAAGCAGTCAAAAGAGATGGACCAGCTGGAGAAAGTGCAACATGAACAGCTTGAGAACTTGGAAAAGGTTAATGAGCAGGTAGGAAAGATCTGTCATGTGTAGAGGCCATCACAGGTTCCTGTAGCTAAAACCAAACAAACCACCTTCATGTATAAGGCAGCTGCTCCATCCACAGCTTGACAGTGAAGAACCTACATATCCAATTCGACTGCTTCTCTAAATGAGTGTCAGACAGCAGCTAGCGTACTGTTTTTTGCTGTTCCTCTGCAATCTGGACATTCTCAGCTCAAAGGTGCATTCTTGCCATAACACCCTTGAACAAAGTGCCTGTTCTTGCTTTAGTAAGAATCCCCAGTGTGTGAATGAGTGTGAATTTCATTATCTAACATTTTAAGTTGCATTAAAGACGTCAGCAAATTAATGAACATAAGGAAAAAATCTGCATCTTGTAGTGGGTGTATACTGAGGTCTTCAACAAAGACCCCTGGTAACTGTGGCTGTTAAGGATTTAAAATTCATTTGTTTTCATAATGGAAATGGTTTTATTTGGAGTTCAGAAGGTATATATTGTATATTATAACCTAGATTGAAGTTTTGCTTTATTCAGGTGTTAGCATTTATGGAACAGCTGTGCCTTCATACATGCGTTATCATCTTCCTGTTTAAGAGATAATTACACTGGGCAACTCTGTCTTTTGTACATTTTTGTAATGAATTAATTTCCCATTGCCTTACGTTTGTCATCTTTTTCATAATCTTTCTCAGTATGTGTTGCTATCTGCCATTTATCATGATCTGTTTTAATATATTTTGTATAGTCCATTTAATATGATTTGCTTGAACTTGTATTTTTGTACA
This sequence comes from Arapaima gigas, assembly GCA_900497675.1. Lineage (NCBI taxonomy): Eukaryota > Metazoa > Chordata > Actinopteri > Osteoglossiformes > Osteoglossidae > Arapaima > Arapaima gigas. The sequence goes on along the minus strand of UFQX01000023.1, from coordinate 132,789 downwards.
GCTTTTGAAATCACATCATGCAAAGTCTCAGTGTCAAGGTAGGCTCTGCCATTCCTCTAACAGACCCATATGCCACATCCACCTCATATCACTGTCTTGTGGTGGTTTTATTTTCTTTTCCTATTTTGCAAGATATTTAGTAGTTTAAGTGTAAGTGCTGGAATAATCTCTTGGGCTTCATGGCAAGTTCTGTTTCTTCAGTTTATAAGTTATTTTCTGAAATCAACAGTTTGCTGAATACAGTGGGTCCCTGATTTACAAACTTTTGAGTAACAAGCTTTTTGAGGAGTATTTAGTATTTATTTTTTCTATAAAGACAACTAGCATATTAATTCAGATCATCTGCCCAAGCTTCACCAAATTCCTTAGCAGTTAGCTGTCACAAATAGAAAGTGATGCCTTAAGTTTTTCCTGTTCTATCTCCGGCCACTGTTCTTTATTACACTTTCTTATTTACATTGTGCCATAAATACTACTGCAGAGGACTCAAAATGCACAGCTGTGTGCACGAGGCACCCCAGCTCAGCTGGGGGATGCACTGTCTGCCAGCCAGCCTGGTCTTGACAAGCTAAGAGGCAGCGCTGTTCAGTTCCCATTCAATGAACCTTATTGTTGTCTGGAAAAGTACATTTTTACTAAAAAAACAGAACTGTAGTCACAGATACCTAATTCTCACAGGTCAGTCCAATTTCACCATTTTGACTAGCGGACATTACCTAGTAGCCACATATAGAATTAATGATGAAACCCTGTGCCACTCCGTGTCAGCTTCAGTTAACAAACTTTTTGAGCAACTTTCAATTCCAATTAAGTTTGTAATTGGCACTCACCACAGTGGTTTGTAGCATAATTTTTCCAGAATGCTGGCTCCTCATGTTACAATTTTTCAAATTACAAAGTCTCAAAGATACATTTCCAGTTTATTTTCTCCGCCATTCTATTCTCAGAAATTTCTGTCTGTTGTGGACCAGAAATAATCTGTGAGTACATGTTTAGCTGACCATTTATAAGCACCCAAAATGGATAGTGGTGAAGGACTACCTTGATTCAGCGCAGCACCACAGTGGTTACAGCTTGTGTCTGGTGCTTTCGACTGTCATTATTCAGTATATATAGAAATTTGTGGAGAGAAGGTACAGTCATCCCTTGATTTGTGTATTTATTTACGTAATTTTCAATTTGATTTTAAATACCATTTCTTGATTTATATACCAAACTGCTTCATACAACGTGCTCTGGCCAAAAATAATTGGTCAAAAATGAAAAAAAATTCTACACTTGCCTATTTGGTGATATCTATTTAGTACCGTGTCACATCAGTGAACATGATATTTAGTGCTCCTCTACACAGAAAAATACAGTAATATCTAGTGTCTACATACATGAATATGAGAATACTTGTCCTTGACTTACCATGTACTCACCATACAACAGATTCTCCATTACGCGGTCAGTGATAAATAAATTAATAAATGACAGTGACAGTAATGGGAACAAATGAAATGGAGTTTAGTTTGTCAAAAAAGTTTTTTTTGATTTCTCAAATTCTGCTAAACAAATGAGCCGGTAAGTAAAACATGTATGCATGAACATCGTCATTTACAACATACAGTACATGCATGACATTTTAGCACAGCAACAGCCATACAAAAACATACAGAGCTACAATACGACTGAGAGCCTATAACTTACACTCTAGATGGAAATTATGAAAATTTTATGAAAATGTATTGAAATGTTGCACATGCATACAGTACTTGCAGTATATGTCATTGCAGCATAACAATTGCTTGAGGTGAACGTTGTACAAGAATGTGATCTACATACCCACATAGTCAGCAACCATCTTCTTGTACTTGCTCCACCGTGGCCCCTCCCTTCTTCCTCCGTTGGCAATCAGGAATCGCAGTGTTAGTTGTTCTCACTGTTACATCACACAAAGATGCAGAAGTGGTAGGTTAATATTGCACATGTCTTTTATTTTGCATCTCACAAAACTGAAGTCATACCAAAAACCCTGCACATACACCCCTCTCTGGCTTACCACCAGAACAGTCACAAGAGATCATATAGCTTGCATGTTACAGCTTGCTGTCATATGGCAAAGAAAATGAAAGTATTTTAAAAAAAAAAAAAAGTTATGAATATAGTGTATTTGGGTAAGGAATACAGTACTGACTTATTTAATAATGGTATAGATAATATACTATGCTATGGGCAGAAATAAAACAAAATAGGTCAAAAACATCGCCAAATGTTTGAAAAGAAGTTTTTGATGAACTACACACTTGAAAATAATTTCTCTGTCACGAGTACGATCTGACTTCCAACTTGGCCATCGGTCCCTAACCCAGTTGTAAGTTGAGGACAGCCTGTATTTAGTGCTTGTCTACATGGCTGAATACAGTAAGGGTATAAATTGTAACTGACCACGAGAACACAGTTCTTGAGGTTTAATTTTTGTAAGAAATCTGTATGTACATTTTGTTAACAAAACGGTTTTATTTGTTTCAGTTACATTACAGTGGCAAATCCTTTTAAATACTAACACGACAGTGTACACAAAGTGTTGTTTTTTGTATAACCCTTTTTGGTGTTGTAGTGAAATTTGAGAAAATTGTTTGGGGTATTTGGGTTGGACCAGAATCCAACATAATTTTCCCCATACGAAATAATAGAAACAGCTGTTTTGATTTATACATTTTCGCATAATGCTGCTTTTTCAGGAACCAGTTAGTTGGATAAATTGAGGGATGAAGATGATTATGTATTTTGATTTCCATTCTTACAATTTTTTTTAAGTCTAATGTAGCTCAAATTTAAATTGAGGCTAACAAAGTACTTTTATTGTAGCCATTTGCAAGGTTTTTAGAGAATGTTAATACACCAAGCAGCATCTGTATTAAGTTTTTATTGATTGGGTACATATTGAAATTTCAAAGTGGCTAGATGCCATGATGAATCAGTCAACAATTTATGTTGAATGGAAGGTTCTAAAAGTGGGGTACGTCTTTATTTTGCCCATTTTAAATGAGTTTTAATGTAGGTTAAACCTAATAAAAATGAATGTTACACTGGGATGCACTGGTACTCCATCCAGGGTGGGACCTTTCTGTGCTTCTAGGATAGGCTTTGAACCACCCCCACCATGTACTGTATGAGTGGTTATGGATAATAGATGGACAGTATTACATACTATTTTTATTGCTTAGTTAGGTTTTGTAAAAACGTCATAGAGCTGTAATGAATAAGTAGAGGGACGTTTGGAATATGTAGCTTTTTTGATTGTGATTTAGCAATTAAAAGTGACTTTTGAGTTATAAATAGACTTCTACTGCAAGTTATGTTTGTAAGTTGAGGAGCCAGTGAGTTATGTAATACCAGAGATAAGACTAGAGCACACTATTGATTATTAATCGTAATGTAACAGATCAATTCCATGGCTGCTTTTCCATGCACACTGGAAGTTTGAGGCTTTTCTCAGGTACTTAGTGAGCACACTAAGACTGTTGACTTGGTTGTTGCAGGCCAAGGACATGCAGGAGATGGTGAAGCTGGAGGCGGAGATGGACCGCAGGCCAGCCACAGTGGTGTAAAATGTCCTTCTCCCAACTGAGGTTTACCTCTCCCCTACACGGTTGGTCCCCTTTTCCTCACCTGCTCAGCAGTTCTCTTATGAACAGAAACCTTCTGACATAATACGTACCCTCTCTGAGCTCTCGAGTCACTGGTATGGATGTCTTCTATACTTCATCACCTCATATGGATCCCGGTCATACAGTGTGCCGAGTGTCCTGGGCAGCAGTCTCCTTCACAAGTCACATGGATTGTCATTTACCACACTCAAACTTTTTGTAATGTTTTGTCCTTGTTTAAAAAAAATTAAAACCAAGAACAGCATAGTCTACAATTAATATTTGTTTGACATGCTGCTATTTTAGATACTATCCCATTGTTTGTCATACAAGAATATTAGCCCTAATGTATTAAGTGTATTTATACATTTATTTGTATTTTAACAGTACAGGTTTACTACAGGAAGTTTAAAAAAGATCTTGTGTTTTTGTCAGCACAATCTTTGAATTATATGATGCACAAGAGTTAAGTATTATGTCATAAGCACTTTAAAAATGTGTAGGCTTTAAGATAAACATGTAGCAATGCACTCATTTGGTTTGTCATTTTCTAAGAATGTAAAATACTACAAAAGTCAAGGACAGCAGGTTAGGAAAGTGCAACTTTATAAATACAACCTTACTGAGATAAAAGAGTAGTGACACACTGCTGTTGTACATCTTGGACTTCAAACCAAATGTTTCAGCAATCACATTGAGGTTTTTTTATTTTTGTTAAAAATACACAATCAGTTAGGCTACTGTAGTAAAGTGCTGTACCTAGGGATGGGTGATATGGCAAAATATAATCACATTTGCAGATATTTTTACAGTACATGGGTATGAATGCCAAATTTAGTTTTTCTGAAAAGTATCTAGTAAGTTACAAAATGGGCACAAACAAAACAGTGCCATATTTTTACTAAACGAAGAGCTACAAAAACCATTGTTCTAAGTTCCTCATTTTCTAAATGTAACAGGCCTTTGCCAGATAAAATGTTACTGATCTTTCTTTCCTATCATATGGAACACCTCCATCAACTATCACTGCTGTCAGGTACTGTTTCCATCTCGTGGACGGTGGTCCATTGAGCTGCTGTCTTACCTGTGATGCGCCTGGGATAAGCAGTGTTGGGTGTGATTTTTATTAACTGTATTTTGAGTGATACCTTTGCAGCTGAAATATAGGTGGTAATAACCTTCTTTTGTTCCAGTTTTCACATGAAACAAGTTCCAAATGCAAAAGTGTAAGCATTTTTAGGAATGAATTCATCGTCCCATATTCAACAGTCACTACTGTTGTGTATTTAATTGGTCAGTTTTAAGGCTTCTCCAGCTAAGGCTAGTTTAGTAGCTGTATTCTCAGTCCACAAAAATCAATCCAGTTACTCATAAGATAGTCATGTGACTTTCTTTCCTGTGGTCACTTTTGGACTGAATATGGCTGCATTCCCTTGGTTCTGAGTGACTGCACAAAGTCTTAAAATCTAGAAATTCCTGGTTGCTATTCGTATCATTTAGTTGGCAGAAATTGGTAAAAAAAACCTTCCAAAACATGACATTTCTATTCATTATTGGTACCAGATATTAAAGGCATAGTGCTACTGGTATGTTAGATCTTTCAAGAAAGTGCAAATTAAAACCAACTACAGATTTGTGTCACACAGCTGTTTTTCTGTGGTTTCTCACTTTTGACATTTCGCATAGATCACAGCCTTAGAGATCACTATGTTAAGCCCTGACCCTGGCAGCCTCATGTGTTTGCTTTTTTTATTACAGTGGAGCTCTTTTTAAATCGCGATGATTTGATTTTAACTCGAGCAAAAAAATCACAACTGTTTGAAATAGCTTGAACCCATTAACATTACGTATTATTTTGCAAAATGGTATGAGACAAAATTTACTATGTTTTGCACCAATAAAACATTTTATTAAATTTTCTAACAAAACTGAATAAATAATGAATTTGTTATACAATTATTGAATGACTTAGAATTTCCAACGTTCTGTTAATCATTGACTATAACCTTAAGGAGGACTTAATTCAATTTAAAGGAGATATCTAGGAGATATTAGAAATATTTAATTTTTTCACTATGTAAGTCAGGGATGATTAATTCAATTTAAAACAAAAGTGATAGTGAATAGCCTCAGCTAATACATTCAAGTGAAAAGAGTGAACCCTTGGATGCATTCAGTCAATAGCTCAGTCAAGCATAACTAAGAGCTCTGACAAACCTAGTATAATTGAGACAGCACAAGTCCAGGGTGAAAAACCATACCAATTTGAGCTAATTTTTCATGCATAATTGTAAAGTGCACACTATGGTGTGTTTTAGTAAACATTCCATTACAATTTTGAGGATGCAATAAAACTGTAAAATCACTGTCACTTATGGTTATTGTACTGATTGATTACATAATGAATATTACATGTTCAGCACTAGCCACTGATCCTCTGTGTGGCATCACAGCTGCTGTGCCATTTGGCAACTGTTGCTGATTCTGACAAACAAACCCCACACCCCTTTGTGCAACTAAGTGGAGAAAATCTTGCCTTTTCCCATGTAAATATATTAATAAGTGATAAGCTGTTAAAACTTAAGTTTAACATTAACTCTATGATGGCAGTGCAGAATATGGTATTTTATACTGAATGCCAGTGTCTGATATTCTCAAAAGTGTGATGCAGCCTGTGCTGGTATGAAGAGAGAATATTGTTATATCGCCACCCACTGCCCGTTTGTCACTGTTAACTCTAATGTAGTAGAAAACAAAAAGTAACTCCAGAATTTACATTTGAATTTAAAATACATAGTGATGGTGGTGGAATGCTGAAGCTTGTTTGTCCCCACAGTTAGCACCATCACTGAGTTCAAGGCAGGATTTCCCAAAATATTTATTAGGTCTTTCTTAAAGTTCACATGGTATTACAACCTTGAATAAAGTGTGTTGGGACCTTTGTTTTTAAGACTTTGTGCCATGGACTGACTTCAGAGATCCATTTAGTGCTCTCTAAAATTGTTAAACTCATTTTAGATCAGGATTCCTTAATCCTGGTCCTGGGAACTTGCTCTACGCTGACATTTGTTCCAGCAGTTGTTTTAAGTACTGAGGTGTTAGGAAACTCTTGTGTATATGTTAGTTATATAAAAAGGCCTGAGGAGGCTGGGGGAATTAATAATGTTTGTGTTAATTAGAAACCAAAATGTTTTCAGTCTGTTCTGGTATAATGTAGACTGCTACTAAAACTGAGTAACATCTTGGTAGATCAGTTCTTCAATGAAAACTCACATGCAATGAAATTATGTAGTTTAAGCATTGATGAATCAACATCTCCAATTCAAAATAAGATCTTGGTTTTAAATAAAATTCTACAGTGGAAAATCAGAGTTTATAAAGCCTAGTTTACATACACTCACATTTTGTCATCAGACATACATAATTTATGAACTCTGACACTAAGTATTATTCCCTCAGCTCATTTTTTTCCCTGGAAAATCCAAATTAGTGATGAACAGTGTAATCATTTGCATCCCCTTCAGTATTTCCAAGCAGCCACACTTCACACGTGTGTATAGACTTGTATAGTTTCAGCGGAGTGCTGGAAGTGGGCAAGACTTCTGCGGGGCTGCTTGAAATATTATTGGTAATCATTTAAAAACATTCTTTATTACAGAAATGCATGATTATCATGCTTCTATTGTTAAAGGTATTTTGAGACTGAGTCACTCTGAGACCCCCCCCCCCCCCCCCCCCCCCTTTTTTTTCTCCCC